>JAGXCT010037164.1:71362-141255 GCA_022495035.1 Philopotamus ludificatus | reverse complement strand
GTGATCAAGCTGTGTTCACGTTAAAAGAAAATAGTTTTTTTTTATATATAGATTTTTAAATGGCGATCATTATAGAAGAATTTTAAGAATTTTGATTCGAGTTGCGCGCATAAGACGATTGCAAATAAAAATAAAATCTCATCCGATCGCATTCCTGTTGAGAAATGAAGTAGTCCCTGCCGCATGGCGGAGGTGTGGATGGCACCTGTCATCGGTTGACACTCTTGTAACAGGTGCGGATGTTTTCGGATTGTTTTTCCTCCATTACGGTTTTCAGGAGCTTTGTTTATGTTTTGTGGAACAGACCGCTGTGCGTTCAGCAAGTGTCTTGATTTATAATTCAACGAGAGCCAGAAGCGATTTACGGCGCGCTGAGAAGCAAATGGCGCTTGCCCCTACCTAACGACAAATCATTTCGGCGTTTAGCGAGAATGCCGTCGAAAGAATCCGGCGATAACGTGCGTCTTCCTCCGCGATCGAGATGACTTTCGCTGTGAAGAATTTCGATAAAAAAAAATACGATCCGACCTTGACAATGGCTGAAGATGCAGCAAGGGTTGCCGTATCGATTCAGGCATCCACTCGAGTCTCGAGAGCACTCCAAGTGGCCGAACACATTCTTCACGGAGAGACATATTGTGAGACGGCGTTTCGGATGGAGCGTGAAGAGGCCATCGAGTGTGCATTCGCAATACACTACTCCAATCCACCGATCAAGATAGACTCCTCTGGCGCGCACATTTCTCTCGGCTTGTTAGTTTCAATTAAGATTATTCCGACGGTCGGCGTGTTTACGGCCGATGGGACACGGGGCCCGTCGTAAAATAAAACGGTGATGATTTACGGCCGGAATACTGAAAGTTCTAAATCCATACAAGATTCCCCGTGCATTAATCAGATCCAATTTCAGCGGGTTGACAAACGCCCGTCGCGCTGTAATCGCTCTCCAGTTCGGCCATTATGAGATCCGTCAATAGATTCTTCAGAATGCGGCCATTCACAACATGGCGGCAATGTTTGCGTTGGAAAAAGATATTACTTCCAGCTGTTAGCAATTATTACATGGGGCATACGTTATAAAATAGACTTTGCACGTATACAATATTTTACATATCGCACATAAGCCGGGGCCACTTTCCCGTGCTCCCGGCCACCATAAAACCGGCGGGATTAAACTGTTCTCCTGTTTCCCTTTTATTTTGTTTGTTTTATTTTTGCGTTTCGTCCTCTTTCATTTCATAAAAACGGATTCGGGGAGTGTGAGCAGGCGGCGCATATATGTATGCAAAAAGAAATCCACATATATACGCATACACAAAATTAAATATTATTCAGATACGATCGAAATAAATGCATCGCGCGTATATCTCCATTATTTAAAATTACATATTTTTTTTGTTGATAAATAATTTTTATTTTATTTATTTCGGAAAAACCGTCACATTTCCATTTGGCAGGGCTGTACCCTTTTCCGCGGAAACAATAGTAAGCTTTGTTTTTGCGCTCCCCCACATAAATCATAACGCGGGCGCAGTTTGAAATTATTAAAATAAAACCGAGCCAAGTATAAAAAAATATAAAAAAAAAAAATGGAAAAAAAGCCACGACAATGCGAGAGATGTAGGGGGTGGAGGCAGATCCAGGAGGAGCGACACGGGGGCGGCGTGTCGCATAAAGGGAAACACGCCTGCACCCCTTGCAACGTTTTTCCGGAACAATCGCTTTTCCTTTGTTGCGTTTGATAAGAATGCCAAATTTTCGGGGGTCGAACACAGTAAGCCGCGGTCGCGTCTCGGTTCACTGTGAAATTGGCCTGTAATTGATTCAATCTTTGATCGGAATCGAGTGCACGAGTGGAAAACCAATGCGAATAACACAGTCGCGCATTCGAACAACCCTAAAAATATTATCCCAATTACATCAAGATTATTTTTCCAACATACAGCAACGGTCATTGAAATCCATTAGGGCAAAAAAAGATTAATTTCCCGGTCTGAGGGAATGAGTATGATTTTTTAAAATAAAGTAACACTTTACCAGAAATTGTTGTTAATATATATATAAATAATAAAGAGAACATTTTATATATAGAAAATGCACTCACGTGACAAAACGAAAATTGCGACCTTATATAAGGTAAATCTACAATGACTCAACTTATAAAGAAATTCCAAAAAACTGGTTCTATGGATCGTAAAAAAGGAACAGGACCATAGCGGAGAACGGTTATGATCAACCAAATGATTTAAAACTGCAGTGGATATAATAACAGAGTTCATCAGAGGTAGAGTAATCGAAGTCTGGTTTTATGACAAGATCACCGGCAAATAACTTCTGAAACAAATGCACTCCAAAAGACCTCAATGGGCAAAAGTTTACCGGACCTGGACTAAAGAGGAATAGAGCAAAATTATGTTCTGGGATGTAAGCAAATTTAACACGTTTGGCTCGGATGTAAGCAAGAAAATAGAAGAAAGTTTGACGAAAAATGAATCAGGTCAACTTTGAAGCATCCAGTAGGAAAAATGGTTTGAAGATACTTTTCTTACTATGGAAATTTAGTGTTTTTCAATAGAACTGTCAATGCAGATGTTTATAAAAAATCATTAATGAAAATCTTGTTCCATCTATAGAACAATCCTTATCTTATACAAAAGACTGCATCTTCCAGGTCGATTCTGCATTATGCCATAATGCTAAATCGGTAGTTTTTTATTAGACATTTACTTTAGTTTAGAAACAAATATCTAACATATCTCTCTTATTTTTACTTTTCAATGATTTAATAGAAAAACTTGATATTTCAATATTATCATGGCCAGGTTTTAGTTTTGATTTAAACCACATCATAAAACAAATGTCAACAGAGAAAAGCCTGGCAATTTAAAATCACTGTTAACACATTGCCTACGGGGGACGTGGATTCCACGTCAAAAGCGTATTTGTGTATGTCCGGGGCGCGCATAACACACGCTAGCCGACACTGCGCGTTTGATCGGCTGTAACTTATCCAACAGTCTTTTTTAAATATTTTTTTTTGGTCAGATACTTCAGACCTTAAAAAAACATAGTGTGAATAAATGTTCTGTGTTTAATTTAAACTGAATCTTAAAAATCTTGTTATTTCTTGGGAAATATTAATAAAATAATCTTGAGATTTACTCGAAAAATTTGATTTGAGTGTATTTCAATGACCGTGACTGTATACAGGGTATAATCAAAAAAATACGCGGAATTTGCTATTTATTTTTACAAATAAATGACCATAAATTGTGCACATGTATCAAAAATGCATACTTTGAGTGTACGTGCTGCTAGAGCGATATGACTAATCATAAGTGCGCACGCGCAATTATCCGTTGATAGCGACAACCCATAAATATCTCGATGCAATTACGCCAAGTGTCCCGCGGATGATATACACCATGAGTCACAATCAATTTTAAATCTTTAACACCTCGGACCGCTCTCGGAATCGAAGCGCGCGAAATCGATTTTAATTGAAAGTTTATTATATTTTTTTCGAGTCGCGGACGGGAAAAGTTGACAATTGCGGCACAGAGGCCGGTAATTGGTGCGGGAGGAATGATAATGCGCATGCGCACCTGCCCAATTAGCCACGGGTGGAAGGAGTTCACAGAGACGCCGCAATGAGCCCGATTTGAATATGAATGGCCGATCTCATCATCTCGCTGACAATAAAAAAGTGTCCCTAAAGGGCTTAAGCGCTATAACGGAGACGCAGTCGGCGATCGTCCATCATCGAGGACGAAGAGGCTCAGCTTCGACGCGTATATGTGTGTGTATCATCGATCTTTTGCATATATGCAAATTGAATATCAATGAAAATAAAGCTGGCAAGTGGCCGGGATACGCATTACGCTCTTAATATTATAATCATATTTAAATTACCGCGGTGTGCTTATGGAAATGCCTGGCGGTCGACTGTCTCATTTACATTTTGTATGGTTTCGAATACCCATGGATACCGATACACATGCTCGCCTACCTGCGCTAAATTATATTCGCGGCGAACGAGAAAAATAAACGGGCATCGGAAAAACAAAAAGCGAATTAGAGGTCAATTATTCGGTCAAATATTTATTCGGGAAAATTTAATACGGCGGAAAATTCGCGGCCGCTCTCTCGCTATCGAATTTTCGGTGTACGCGCACACTTTTTTACTCCTCCCTCCCGGGCCCGTGGAACGAGACAAGAATATGTCGTTGTCGACCTTCTAGCAGCAAAATTGTGTTGTAGGCATGGGACCCCCAAAAAGACGGTGTACGCGCATAAAAAATATGAATTTACGATTCCTGTACAGAGCCGGCTGGCGGTGGACAAGGTCGGGACGCTGGCAGACGCTATATTAAAGACTTTTTATTTATTTTTTTTGTGCGTGCGACGAGCAGCCGTCGCCAACCATCGGATGACACATTTGCGCGATACACAACAAAGCACTTAGCTCGATTCCGCGTTGAGCAAACGCACTTATCGGTGAATTAATGGCCGATGAAAAATATGATTTATCACAGAGCATCCGAAATTAATTATCAAATTAATCATAAAAAAACAATGAGCATCTACTTGCACTACGTTTCAACGAGTAGAACTGAGTGAAATATATATTCCACTATATCACTATGATCAAGGACTACAAGTCAATCATTTACAGTCCTAAAAATATGACTTAAAATCAGCCTTAATTATAATAATAAATCATATGATTACGCCAAGTAAGTGTATAAACAACTTGTGAAACAAAAAAAAATGGGCACCTAACGTATCTTCCGTGTAAAAAAGAGTTATACTTTTAATAATCATGCAAACGTATTGCTATTAACAAAACTCGTACACGGTTTTGATATAACACTTTCCACTAAAATGAATAAATATTATATTTCTATACAAATTATTGGTTCTGAAACGATTTTCAGAACCAATTTTTCACTTTGTTATGTCCCAAGATAGAATGAGCTTTAAAATTCCAACGAAACTTGTAGATTTGTATAGCTGGATATCAAGTATAGTATAAACAACTTATGGAACAAAAACATAGAAGTGGACAACATATTTTCTAATAATAAGAAATTCTACTTTTATCATTATTCTTAAAATTTTCTATGAATTCAGTCTTCTTAAAGTTTTCATCAGTTTTTAGATCGATTTTATCCAACGTATCTACCGTGTAAAAATGAATAAATATTATGTAAGCGTATCTCTCGTTCATTAAATAAATATATTATTGATTAAATAGGTAATTTACACGATATTGTTTAAATATATTAGCACAAATTCGCTCAAATTAGCGCCCTTCTCTGTTCCAATGAATAATGCCATAATTATGACTATTATTACCCTTTTTACGCGATTTTCTAAGCCACAATGTTGTTTGTTTTTTTAAATAACACTGTTTTGTAAATTTAGAAAATCAATTTTCGATTTTCATATGAATTACTTTTTTACACGTTTTTTAGGTGAAATGTAACTATCGTTGAAAAGAAGAGCAGAGTGTATTTTTTTATGAATAAGTGTATATAAAATAATATAAAGTTGAAGTAGACGTTTAGATATACAGTTTTTCTTATCATACCACAAAATAAATAGTCGTCAGCTGATCTTGATTTGCGCGGTTTCTATTTATATAGGATATATTATATATTTTTTTTTAAATCGACTGGTTGTCGATACCCTCAGGCTTATTGCGTTCGGCATAAATTTGAGACCTGCTGCCGCTCGGTAAATGCCAAAAGAAACTTATTTTTGCAGTGTATATTTTTTTATGCGCGAATATATTTTCCTTTGGTTTGATTCCGAGCTAAATACGAATTATTTCGCAAGCAAAAAAGAGACGTAACAGCAACGATCCTCCACGAAATTATTGAATGCCATAAATTTATTATAAAAATTACGAGAACCGCAAACAATAAACAACGCGTGTCCCCTCGGGCTGTGCGGTCAGATTTCACACAATAATAATATTATATTTATAAATATATATAAAGAAAAAAAGATCCTAAAATTCTATAGTCGATGGCGTGGCGTAAAAAAAAGAGGGATGATGAGGTGAAGTGATGCGCCCTGGTCGAAATATGTCTTCGTACATAAATCACTCAGGGGAGGAGAGAGCAATAACTCTGAACGGAACGGACGTTGGTTGCCAGATGCGAGAGAAAGTAAAATATGGCCCAGCTATTTGGTAACAGGTAAATAGAAGGTATTTTCGGGACCAGGAATTTCTATGCGCAGGTAAATCGGCCCTGGGCTACCGGGCGAAATACACAAAATTCCTACATTCCGTGGGGGGGTTGCGTTTTAAAATCGATTAAATTCGAGGCCCTCCGGATCCGCGGCAGGTTGTTGAATGTCTCGCGGTGTGTGCCGGGATTGCGGCCCCGGGGAAGGGGCGGCGGGGACCGAGGGCCGCACGTGAGCGCCCCTGGCCGGGTCACAATCTGTAACTGACAGGTCAGAAAATGAAACGCGCTGTGATTGCGATACTCCTGCATCCAGAGAGAGGAGAAAGCGACGGGGGAACAAATCTCTTTGCGGCGTTTAATGTTTCGCACAACACAAAAGCACTTAATAAATGGAAAATTGATCATAGTTCGCCCTGCAAAGACGCTCTCGAAATAATAATAATAAAAAAATAATAATATAATAATAATAAAAAAAAATAATGACGAGATATCCTGCAGACAATGAGAGCCGAGGTCCGTATAAGACGGCGGAGAGGCCCCATCGAAGCCACCATCGGTACTCCGCGTACAACAATGCGTGAGATTAGCGGGAAAGAGCCTCGGGTCGTCGAGGGTCTGATTGGATCATCCATCACGGTATCGTCTCGTTTTCTTATTATGCGACCGCGAACCGTCTCTAGATATACCGGCTCTTATCTGATACTTATGCACGGTACACATGTGATTCTTTTCTATTCGTTTTTTACCGCCGCGCTAAAGCACTCTACCGCCGGTAAAGTCGAAAGGTCAACGCAACGCGATACCAAAAAAAATATATAAAAATCAAAAACGCCTTTTTTTGGCGCCATTGCACAAATTTATGATTGAAAATCGGCGATTAGCATAATCGTCGTAAATAAATTAAGTGTTATGGCGACGCGCACGGGCCGAAACAATTGTTTCGGTCGGCCAATTAAAAGTTAAATGTTTAATACATACTTTATCGGCGGCCATTACGGCTTTGTGAGCGTTTTATATAAATCAGCGCTCGTTTAGCAATATCCATAATTAATAACACGAAACCGAAGACAAATCACTGACAATTATCAAATTAAACAATGCGTCGCGATAAATATTTAACAAAAAAATATTTGATTCAACCATTCCGATAACGCTAATATATTTGATATTCGATCCAACTGGTTATATATTTAAAATAGAATCGTAACTCTTTCAAACAAAACACCCAATTTTTTGACGATGATAAAATAATGGTGTTACACGATAAAATTCGAATTAACATTGTTTTAAATTTCCATAATATTAAATTCCTTGAAATACACGCTCGTGTGCATTTCTAAGAATATCAACAGCTGTGTCAAGACATAATTCGTAATTTCGAATAGTGTTGTATAACGACAACAACAAAAAATACTGGGGACATGAAAGACAATCTATTTTCTGTGTTTTGATGTTTTAATTATATTAAAAAAACTCTGGACTACGCTTAGACAATCGCAATGACGATGACAATAAGAAAAACACATTACGCCAAAAGCTATTTTTAACAATTAGAATGTTATATTTGATTTAATAGTGAAAATTGTAGGGTTATATAAATAATCATTACATGTGTTTACAAAATTAAATGATCAAAATTCGATTATGATGACCATTCAACTACCATGAACAACAAGAAACTTAATTTTTTTTCGCGATAACACTAAAGAGAATTACAGGCCTGGAGGAATATTAATTTTAAGGAAAGCAAGGGATTAAACACCCCAAAATGTTATTAAATATGATTTAATTGATAAAATGCATTGTGATTAAAAGCCATGAAAGCTTTGAATTATTTTTCAGAAGATCAACGTGCACAGATAAGTACGTTTATAATCACAATCAATATATTCGAAAAGTCATTAATCTAATAGACTTTTGATCGTTAAAAGTTCTAGAAAATTCTGGGCTTCAGTTCTAGACATTGCACGTCTGCATACCATTGCTTGCTTGTATTACCAATCTTCTGCTTACTAAAGTATGCCTTTGATTTGTGTCTTTAATTAATTTTTAACCTTTTCTCTTATTGAATCTATTCGAGTTTTTCTTATTATATTTTTTTAACAAATGTATTAAATGAGTTTTATTGATGTTTGATTTAATATCCAAAAAAAACTTGGTTCAAGTCGTGCTAAAAAATATTAGGGCCAATACGTCTGGCCCGCTAAGTGAAAAAAGGTTAATCGAGCTTGGGATAGTAGAATAATATCATGTGAAGAGTGATTTAACATGTCAAAATGATGTCATGGAATGTCTTTCGATAACAGATCAATTAATTAAAGCGATTAATTTGAACGAGCACTATTGATTATGTAAAAAAATTGGCATTCGATGTAACACAGCTTATCGACAATTTGCAAAAATATTATATCCACGTCTTGATACTATATTGAATTTTTAGCAGTCGTAAGAGGATCAAATATATTCGAAATAAATATTTTATTGAAATTTAAGTTTTTTTCGGTTTCATTAAATATATTGATTTACCAAAAATTCTTAACTTGAAAAAAAATCGGACGATAAATAAAAATGGGACAAATCATGGGACGATCTGTTTATTATTATGCGTTTATGGGCGCGGCTCGTAGAAGAGGGAGAGAGTAGTTTATTATTAATGTTTTTCAATATAAAAGTTTGGCCGGGCGTCGTCGGTTGCACTCGTCACCGAAACGGCGCCCCTCGGCAATTTTGCATATCGCCAAAGTTCGCTGGAAGCTCGGCGATAAATCATCGCGGAAAACGCGGCGAACGCATTTCCCGGCGGCGGGAAAGCGGCGACGGCGACGGCGACGGCGGCGCACGCGCGAGCACTACGCACGGGCAGGGCGGGCGGGGCGGGGGCGTGCCGCCGGACGTGCGCGCCGCCGTCGCCATGGCGACCGGCGCGTGCCCGCCTCGTTGCCATGGAGACGGGCCGCGACCCCCACTCCGCCGCCGGCATCGATTGCACCGCTGCAGTGGGCGACGCGACCCGCCGCCGACGGACGCTCGCCTGCCACGCATAGGAGCTGGACGCCTCGTGCTCCACTAGATCTAAGCTCAAACTGCGAATGGACCCTCGATCGCTTCGTTAGAGCGGCGTCGGCGTGTTATGCGAGGCCCTAATGCGGTGCAGAACTCTGTGCGCGAGCAATAAAGCTAATGAAACGGCAAAAGTAATCTAAAGGCCCCGCCGCAGGTTCCCAAACGTTCGAATAGTCGAAAATAACCATGAATCGGACTCACCGGGGTATTCGCCGGGACTACCTAGAAAAACCGACGAGTAGACTCTTCTCGCTACGTCGGGGGGTGACGACCATTCTCTTCTCGGACACCATTTTCCTGCAAAAAAAAAATAATAAAAAATAAATTGACGAACGCAAGAATAATACATTCGTGTTTACGTGTGTTTAATGGCGCGGTTATTCGAAAATCACATAATCGTCCTTGCACGACGCGCGAGATAAATTGTACACGACCCCGTAATTAGGAGAGACTCGAACTACACCCCGCGCACATTTTTTCATCCGCGCGATAAACAAAAATCATGTTTCGATAATGCGCGGTTAATATTCATTACGGAGGAGACATATTCTCGCCCCTCGAGAAAATATGATATCAAAATAATAATAATATTATTTTTATACATATAACGACCCCGTAAGGGCGACCTCATATGAGAAGGGGATGCGACGATATTAATAAAAAAATAAAAAATCGGCTAGCAATTCGAATACGGCCTCGTATAACGCGGTTCCTCGGTTCCACAAAAATCTTATACGAGGTTTAAAATTCGTACAAAAATAGTCAGTTAAATTTTTAGGAAAATTCTATGTCAGCCGATGCAATTTATCCTTGAATTTTTATATTATGCGATAAGAATCGCTTCTTAAATATTTGGAACTGTCGCCTACTAGAGAGAAAATTGTGATTGTCGATCTTCAGATGATTCTTTTGAATAATGTTTCTGTCTATAGGTATGTTTTTGTGATCCCAGACTCCTATCGTATCATAAGAGTACGAGATATAAGATATAACTAAATGACTAAATTTATACCGACATAAATAATTTCGAACTAGTGTTATTCGAGGGATAGCGTCGAATTTAATCGTGTTCTATGAAATTTTCGATTATTTTCTTTTAAACAAAACCGTTCGACGCGCGGATATCCCATGACACGCCTTATGGTTCGGAATAAATGAGAAAATTGTTAATGGTGTATGATATTGCTTTCTCCCCCATCTTCTTGCGACTCCCGTCACCTTTTTAGCCATTATTTTCTCCGCGAACGGCTCCGCCGAAGATCGCTGCGTTAGCTAGGCGCAAAAAACATATTACAACAATATCTCCGGCGGACGAAAAATGCAAATATCTCGAGTTCCAGGTGTGACAGCGCGGTGCATAAAAAAAATGTTACCTGCGTCTCTAGACGCTTCGAAAACAGATTCCCACAGTAAATCACCAAAGTCGCAAACCATTTGTTTATAATCCGCGCCATTATGGTTATACCTCATCTCGACTCGCAGCCCGACATCCTCATTCCGTCGCCGTCCAGGGCTCTTCAATCCGAGATGCGCTCGAACAAAAACGTCGATAATCGTTTGCATCGTCGTCGTTGCGACGATTGTAAAAATTATTTACGCCCTAAAAGATGTCGACGCTTCTATAAAATCTTCAAATTTGGCGACGCGAGCGGGATGCGTTGTAATAATAAATAATAAAATCGGCAGTTAGGATTGGAAGCGCCGCATTTTAAAGCCGGCTCGTAAATCATTTGCTCTCGTTTTCTTGATTCTTTAAAACCCCAGGGACAGAAGTATATCTGTATGTGGTCTTGTATTTTTTTATGGTTTGATACATCCTCGACGCATTATCCTTTTATGAGGCACCCTTTACTCCTGGCGGTCGTTACTTTTTAACCGCACTGTAAAAACATTTTTACAACCTTTTCCTTATTTGATTGGTTTTGGTGTCGGACTCGAAGGGACAATATGGAAAACGTTTGTCATTTTACAACGACAAAATAATAATTATTCAATTAATGCGCACAATTTATGCGTTTCGATCTCAATGTCGATAGTGTGGGTATTAATACGCTATTAAAAAACTTATTAACTATAAAATTCGTAGGGATCGCAACATAAATTACGAAAAGCTGACTTTCTAATTAAAAACGAGGATGAAAAACATAAAAATATACATATAAGGGCATATAATAGCGATATATATATATTATATATATATACAAAAAAAATAAATAAAAACGAGGATATATAAACTCAGCGGGCCGTCCAAATATTCAAGTCGGATCGTTTTCGGACAAAAATGCCAAGAACTCCTTTGCAGTAAAAACACGAGCGATTATTTTATCCCAATAATAAAAATCTGGCCGGACGTAAAAAAGAAACGCATTCCACCTCCAGGTCGGGGAGGGAAAAAAATATATTGGAAAAAAAAGAAGAGTAAAAAAAATAAATACATATATAAATAAAAAAAATAAAAGAGAAGTCAGAGAAGATACATAATGTACCGTCCCATCGCGGAGGCAAGGCTGGACCGTGATTGGTCCGCCTGACACAGCTGTAAATCATAAAGTCGAAGAAAAAAAAACCAGTTCTTCCAGATTTCTTTCGCTGCTCACCGGCATCACATATCCTATACCGTCGCTATCACTGTATCCGAGTGATATATGTCGGACGAATGTATGGCCGACCGCCTTCACCTACGCGATAAACAAAATTGATACTCATTTGAAAGTGAGACTCTTTCGACGCAGCGTCGCATCGATAAATCTGTAACGCGATCCGCCTTTCGCATATTTCGAATCAATTAAACGAACAATAAAAATCGAACGACAAACAAAGAAATTCGTCCCACATCTCAGAAACGTACCTCAGTATCGCTAATCCATTCAGAGATGGCAGCACTATACGCATAATAAAAAATAACGTCGCGAATAATATTACAAATTTTATGAATGAAATCGATTAATTAGCGATTTTTGCGATCGGATTTGTGCGTAAAAAATATATATATATATATTATACGTCGATGAATATTCATGCGGAAGTCGATCAAATGCGCATAAATTTGTACATCATGAAAATCGAAGCGAGTGTTGTGTGGCAATTTTTAAATAATTAATCATCCGGATTTGTATATTAGGCGTATCGATGATGAGGACGAGGCATCGCCGTAACGCAATACTCCTGTCGGTCTTCGGGTTTCACTGTAACGGAGCCGGATGCCTTCGAAAATCGAAAATTGACGCGAAATCGTTGTACAGTTTCGCGTGTCGATCGGAAAATTTTGGGATGCTGCGCCCCAATTGCAAGTTCAAGGTGAATGGGGGTCGTTTTTTAAGAGTGTAGACAGGCCAGACCCACATGGCCCGAAGATATATCGCCCTGGCGAACATAACAGTTCAGAAAGTGTGCGCAACCGCTTACACTAGGTCATGGTCCTCTTACAAACCTCCTACGATAAATTATTACAATTACTGGCGGCGTCCCGCTCGCTCCCGCAGGAGGCCGCCGCTAAGGGCGGGGGTGGCCATATAAATTATCATGTCATACCGAAATAAATAACCAGACTTTAGTATGACGTTTTTGTAGCTGCGGAAAACGGGGGGAGCGACCTACCATGTGGCTTTTGTTTATTAACAAAACAGAGCTTCGACGCCGACGGCCGGCGACGCTCTCGTCTGCGCTCGGATGTCATCATCGAAATGTATCAACAGAAAACGAGGTGCGAACGAATAAAATATATATATATAAAAAAAAATTGTGCACAATTTCCGAGCATCTGGCCGGTCCGGATTCGCGGAATCGGAATTTCAAATCGGTAACAAAAATATATATTCAGGTGTTTTGTTCCGCGGGACGTAATTTTTATTCAGCACCGTCTGACACCGCACGGAATTTGGGCTCGGCTCGCTCAAATAAATACAAGTTTTATGCAGAGACCAATAAAATATTCATAGGGTATTCTGCGAATTCGCTAAGGCCGAAACCCCCGGCCTCGAATTTTCATCCAATCTGTGATTTTTGAAGACGGGGCGCGCGCCTCCGCTGCGCGCCGAAGAGACGTGGAGGGGATGGAAAATATACACATCCGTGATTTATGGTCGCCGGAAAAATGCTAATGTAATTTTCGTATGTGATGTTGCGAGTGTGCGATACTACGAGACGCGTGAATTTTTTTTCCGATTTTAACCGATGTTGCAAAAAATTTTTAGAAAAATAATCAGACTATTATTATCCTTCTGGTGTTAAATTTTAAGTAAAGGAATATTTTATCAATACTCAAAAAATATTTCAAGTTATAGTCAACCTTTTCCACTCCTGGGGCCAGAAGTATTGCCCCAAAAAAGCAAACCCTGTAGATGTTTTTTATTCATTTTCCAAATGAATATCTTATTTAATAAGTTTGTAAAAATATATATAATGAGAGTAACTCATAGATGTGACCAAAAGTGATCAGAATGGAAAGGCTTAATACTTTAAAAAAATATATATAAAAGATTATATAAAAATTCAAAAACTACCCCATTTTTATTAAATGATTATGTAAAATTAAATATATCTTTAAAAAAGAAACATATGATAAATGATTTTATTCGAATTGTGATTTATTATAAACGCATTCATTTGCGTCGACTAGAGAAATATAATTCTTAGCTAAAAAAAATCAAAAACCAGATATTGTTGAAAAAAATCCTATGATAAATATTTTAGTTTAAAAAATCAAAATAAAACCGTGTAAAATAAACTTATGCATTTGGAAAATGCGCTTATATATCTCTGTCACTAAGTGTTTTGTATGAAAATATTAATTTATCGTGTTATATTCAAATGAAATGATATTCCCCTTTTCGATTCTTTATTTTTTAGCATTAAAAATGAACCAAATTTTTCTATTTATTAAAAAAAAGTATTTTGTAGCATTATATATTAGATCAAACTTTTAAAGATCAATTTCTCTAATGAATAAATATATATTTTAAAAATATTATGAGGAAGTCATAGATTCGACTAAAAATTGTCATAGTTAGTTCAGAGAGGATTATTTTAGAGTCTGTTAATAAATAAAAATATTTTTGACATATCTTTTAAAAATACTTATCTATTTTAAAAAATACCCAAAATATAATTTGACATGATTTAAGAGAAAGATTCATTATCGGACTATCCAAGATAATTGCACTACATTTGCTTTAAATTTACGATGATATAAACTCGTATTTAATTTTTTTTACCATGTCCACTTTTAGTAGAATCCATGAGTTCTCATTATATTTTTTTTAACAAATTTATTTAAAGAGGTATTGTATGAGAAAATAAATAAGAAGGATCTATAGAGTTTGATCTGATATTCGATTAAAAAAAAGTGATTTTTTTTATATAAATAATAAAACCTTGAATCAAGTTGTTTGTTAAAAAATCTTTTGGGCCAATAAGTCTAGCCCACGGAGTAGAAAATGTTAAAATAATAATATATAAGCGATCACAAACAATGTTTTATTTATTTATTTATTTATTATTAATATTTTTGAGATAATCTGTGTAGATTTACTATAAAAGTTGGTATAAACTCGTCTCGTTTAGTCAATTATGAGCGAAGCTTGTTTTGATATTCAAAGAAAATTTCGTATGTATTTCCAGCGGAATTGTAGATTACGTCTGGTGAGAGTGGCTGTAGAACAAATTGAATGGCAGTTCTCAAGAATATATGCCATTATGTTTTACATGCAGAGCGCTAATACGCGATATTTATTTATAAGCGCTCGCTTTTATGGGGACGTCTTCTTTTTACAACAACATAAAATAAGCGCGGGGGATGGTCGCAAAAGAAGAAACACAGTCGTCGGAACGTTTAAGGGAATTACGAGTAATTTAATTTGCCAAATTGAAAAGTTTTTGCCATAACGCGATGGGAGGAGACGCTCCTTTTTATTAGTTGCGCTCTCGCCCTCTCCCCGGGCATCCGAAGCACTCGAGTGCAGAAACCGTGTGCGCCGCTAGATGATCCGACTAACCAGCGTACAGGTTTGACATCTTAATACCGCTTCTCGGAATAATTCAACTCTTGACAAACATCACGTGCCGCCAACAATGAGCTCCCTCGACAACGGCCGATTCATTTAAAATACTTATTAAGATTTCCACCGGGCTGAGGTCTCAATAAAGAGAGGACTAAGTGCCCCCTATAGCGTCCGACACCTGTACGACTATATAATTGAGCTGAAATACCAGTGTTCTACTACTGGCCGGTCCTCAGACAATAAATAATATGCTTATTTGACTGTCTGAACGGTGTTTATCTACTCCACAAAGCTTTCAAGCCACGCGGCTCATTATAAGTCAGCCCGAATGACACGTCTGCAAGTCATCCTTGGATCATTTTTCTCTCGGCTCGTAGAGAGATGTTGACTTCCATCCGTAGGCACAGATGATGGCCGCGATAGCAGCGACGGCCAAACGCCCAAAAACGAGGTCATTAGCGATCGCGAAGGGGGTACAGCGTGGCGCGAAACGCATCGGCTCCCACCGAACGGTGATTTATTGCGGGAAAATTAAATACAAAATGCAGCCTCTAATACAAAAATTATACACAATTGTTACTCGAGAATAAAAAAATATATAGTCCTGGCCGTAATCATCATAAATCATCACGTTTGACGATTTACATAAATACATACGTAATACACGAAACGCCAACACGATGACACCGCGTCCGTATAAATTATGGCTATTTTTTCCTTTTTAAATTTCAAATCGTATGCATATTATCCCATGGGAATTATACCGGATTACCGTCGAGTGTGTGGCCGTGACATTCGGTTGATATGACCGCGATCGATTATGCCCGTTTAAAAAGAGCAGGGAAGACCTTGAACTACTAAAAAAATAATGCGAACTTGACCCATCTAACGAGTGTAAAATGTAAAAAAATGTAAAAATACGTAAGCATTCTTATGCGAATTAATTAATGTCCATATTAGCAATATTCAATATATTATTATTCGTTGGAACAGAGATGGGCACTTAATTAGCTGTCGCCAATTATAGCGATTTGATCGTAAATTTGAGCGAATTTGAGCTAATATATTTAAACAATATCGAGTGAATCTATACAACCATTAATATTCATTTAATGTACAAAAGATACGCTTACATAATATTTATTCATCAATAATAATTATTTTTTACACAGTAGATACGTTGAACCAAAAATCATCTAAAAACTGATGAAAACTTTGAAAAGACTGAACTCATAGAAAATTTTAAGAAGAATGATAAAAATAGAATTTCTTATTATTAGAAAATATGTTGTCCACTTCTATGTTTTGTTTTCACAAGTTGTTTATACAATTCTTGATATCCAGTCATTCAAATCTGCAAGTTCCGTTGGAATTTTAAAGCTCATTCCATCTTGGGAAATAACAAAGTGAAAAATTGCTTCTGAAATTCGTATAAAAATATAGTATTTATTCATCATATACAACTTTAGAAGAAAATGCGGATGCTTAGACATCATAATAGTGTTGTTTTTAGATATTATTATTTAAAAGAAAATCGGAGCACACAAAAACTGGTAAAACTTTTTTGACATCCAGCAATAAAGTAAGCATCCAGTATGGCTGCCAATACCAAGATACGTCATGTTCAAATATAACAACAGAGCAATAAAACAATGCGATATTTTTTATCTAATCTTATATGCAATGATTTTTTTTAAAGAAATCGTATCTTTTAACCTAGTCGTGCCGATGGGGTTTATTTAGAACCCCAAGTTTTTGATTTATCTCGAATAATTCTTTTAATATAAATCCTACATGTAAAAAACGTTTAAAGAATAAATATTAAAAATAATAATTGACTTTTATATCGCTTCTGTTGCCAATGGGGCGATGTTTTTTCTCGCTAGCATCCGGTACGATGTGTCAAGCTCGAGTGAAACGTACTTGTGACACGTGCTGTGAGATCTCAGCATGAAGAATTCATACGAATGATGACTTGAAGTACTTGAGGTCTATGAATTGATCATTTGTTTTCAACTTATCTCATAGAATTGTTGTATAGCTTTGCTATCATATAGCGTGGTATTTTTATGAGAAAAGAGATTTTGAGTTGAGATTGACTGTACTCTATCAAATCCGTACAAGAACAGGATTAGGTTTGTTATTTTTTTATATTATTTTGATTCTTTTGTGAGATCGGTTGATATCTCGTCTCATTATCGCAATCGAAACATGCGTCCGGAGTTTTTTTTAATAATGTAACCCGATACGCGACGCGTCGTCCGGGATTTGGGGTCCACGATCCGAGAGATCGGATCGGATAATCGGACGCTGTCCGATCCCCGGCCGCTGTTACGGGTCCGATTTCACCGAAACCGATCCGTGACCCGCGTCCGTCCACAACCTTGACATTCAGAATGAGAAATCGATGAATCTGAATTCGTACGATTTGAATTTCAATGGCACACAATTCAAATTCGTAACATTTCAAAAATGCAAATGCCCGTCTGGGCTTGTGTAACCTGACTGCTCGCATGACCGATGCGGCTAATGTAATCTTTGGTTATGTATTAATGGGCCGGTTTTATTTTCGGATCCCGCGACAATACCGGAGGTGCCCGGTGTGTGCTGCAGGCTCAAGCAGTGCTCAGCCTTGGGATCGGGCCTAGGAGTTGGCCGTGGCATCAGACACTGATTCGCGATCGGCCGTTGCTCCCGACGAGCCGACAATTGCCGACTAAATTGAACCAAATGGACTCTGATTCGGTCACCGCTTCAATTGATGTACAGATTGGTACAAAAAGCCGGAGAGATCGATCGATACCCGGACGATCTCGACAATGGACGCGCGAGAGGTGCAAGGGATTAATACGTACGCCCGATTTCATCTTTGACACCGATCATCAATCACACGAATAAGTGATCGTGATTGACCACAATGATATACCCCATTCATACAAAATTACGCATAAAAAATATAAAAAAAAAATAAAAAAATAAACATACACTCGTACGAAATTGATATAAATACTGGTTCAGTTAACAGCACCATCCAATTGATCTTGGGATGGATCAAAATTAAACGTGACGTCATCTAATTACAGCCGATTTGTGATGTATCTACCAAATGCGTACGCAGTGCCGGCGAGATGTCAATTGCTTTTTTTTGTTTAACCCGACATTTTATCCGAAAATTAATAATAAACATGCAAATACTACGCATCCTACGATTATGATGTCATAAAAAAGCAATAGCGCAAAAGTGAAAGGTGTAAATTTATTCAAATTATACAAATAATTCATTTTGTAATGTGACTCTAATCGCGTTTAAATAATTAATTAATTACCCACATATAATTAGTATATATGTATGAGTGTAATAAATTATAATAAACGATTTGTATCAATTATTCATATATACCAGAAAAATGGCGTAAATCAGCATCATTGATCGTATGCAGCGTGAAAAATTATTCGTATAAATATTTAGTCGGATGCTATTTTTCAATTTTAAGCAAAAAACACATCCGCAGATAATTTAAATCACTTTAATAATCAATCGATCGACGACATGAGATATGTATTATTACGTAAATAATATTTATTTTCGAAATAATGCACTAATCTTGATAGATAATCTAATTTCTTTACAAAAATAACACCATTATTCTATTTATTTTTATTTATTCTATTAATTGACGTTCTAGGAAATAATTTTTTATCAAATGAAACTTAAAAGATCAAAATTAATTTCGCACAAAAACAATCAGATGAAGGTGATACACTACTAAGTAAAAATTCGATCTTACGTGAAAAATGTTTTTATCTGAATACGGGAAATTTATATTGACGTGATGATCTTAAAAACGTTATCAACAATAATATAATTACAATTTATTGAATGAACGTTGATATAAAACTGAAAGGCTTTCTCAGACAAATAAAAATTTAGATTTTATTCAAATTATATTACAGAATTCCTCTCATTTTTTAAATTATATTGGTGAATATCTCCCAGTTTCTTTTGAGATATCAGTAGTTAAAAAAAAGAATACATTAAAAATATTCTCATGTGTTTCTCATCAATTTTAAAATATTTAATACCGCTGCTTCCCGAAACATAATATGACGTACACGTTTTCTCTCGGATATATGTGTATAAATAAAATAAGCGACCGTCGGAGACACGTGTACGGGGAGTGGAAGCAGAAATTCCGCCCGCTCTTCTTCATCCTATAGCAGGGGCTCGGGTGTATACCCCGCCTTAGTTTAGCCGTATACTCCGGTGGAGATATAAAGCAATTTTCTTAATGGTATCCCGATATCTTCGTAGCAAGTTATGTGTGTGTAACGTACGAGATAGCGGGAGGAAGCCTTCGCAAGAATGTAATAAGGACGGAGAGGAAAACGAACAGAGCGAGGAAGCAAAAAAAAAAGAGGAGAAAACTCCGATGGAAATGCTTTGTGAAATGAAAATTCGTAGCGCTTTTTTTCTCGGGCCGCGCGCTTTCATCGTATAAACATTTCGGACCGTTCTGAATATTTTAAACGGCGTACGTACACTATTGTTACTTTTATAATGATGCGATCTAATTTCCGAGATAGGAGATTCCGTTTAAATTTTCTGGAACGGGGCCACGGACCCGAAACGGTTTCGGAAAACGTCATATAATTCAGAGAAACATCCCGTATGCGCGACGCGGACGGACCCCGCGACGACTCTGGCGTGGAAATGGAGTCGTAGAATCACGTAGCGGCATCGCAGACTGATTACAGATAAGTCTACGGCGGGACGCTACGACGCAGATAGGATCCGATATTGCCAATAAAATGTCTGTCTCTGGCGGTATAAAATCCGTGTCTCCGCTTCCCGCGGGATAAAATGCTTTATAAGTTACGGTCCGCTCCGCGGCTGCGGCGCTTCGGAACGATCTCGGTCGAGGGTCGCATCGTCAGTTATCTGCGTAGATTCGGCCTCACATAAAATGTCACTTTACAAATTGATACGGACCGGGCACTAATTTGTCCGGCTCTTTTTTCCGGACCGGTCCGCGTATCGGCCGGCCGCCGATAGCGCTAATGGGGTTAAAAACGACGACAATACGGGAACAAAAAAAATAATATTTTTATTAATCCATTAACGTACGGATATAATAATCTATCACAGGTTCGATCGCTAGAAAATGGGAAAAGGCTAGATATATTTACAGAGGAACGAGAATATGTCTTTGACCAAGATCACGGGACTGGAGGAGATAACAATGATATCGATGAGCTTATTGAAGAGCATAGCTAAGAGTTGACCACCGAAGAGCTTATAGAGCTGCATCGTAGAAGAAAATTTGTTAGAGAGAGGAGCATGAGATAAGCTTAATGCTGAAAGCTGAGTAAAACTGTTGCATCGTACTTTGAGAAGCATCACTCTAATAAGGCATAGTCTACAAATTTATTTAACCATAAAGTAGCGTCGTATTTTCACCAAAATTTGAAGCGTCGGGAAAAACAAATGTCTCTAGACGGTTTTCATTAAAATAGCTGTGTTTCAAAAATGATAAATTAATTATTATTATTTTTTTAATCGTATTCAGCTTTTATGATTAAATCGATTCACACTCCTTAACAATGTTGAAGATTTAATTTAATCTCAAAATAAAAATCATTGCATCAGAATCATCGCAGTCGATCATTAATGTTCTTTAAAATTTATAGACGGAGGGTGCGAAATCACTTTAATTACACGAAGATATAATTAGCAAATAAAAGCTGATCGTTGAAGGCTAATGATTTATCTCTTCGATTAAGCTTTAAGACGATTTTCCTGGTTTTGCATGCAATTCGTTATATTTAGACTTCTGTTTGCATTGTAACTAATAAAAATGATGCAAAATTCTAAAATTAATCAAAACCAGCTTTTTAGCAAAACGAATAGTCGAGAATTAATTTCATTGTTGAATTTGAAAGACATTTAAGGGATGAAATGCAGATCCTAATCAATGAAAATCACTCTTTAATGTCGAGGTAAAGAGTTAGAATTAGATTCTTATCGATTCAATTATAATATTTTCATCACATCCTTAGAGATTTGAAGGAAAAGTGTGTAATTGATTAGGTCGTGCATTTTCATGGATCGAGTGACGGAATAGTCGCTCGCACGCACGCAAGGCGGACGGCAATTAGCGGAGGCCGCGACCGCGAAGAGCGTCGGGCTGCAGCGACGCCGGATCAATAGCGTCGGTCCTCCTCGGCCGGCTGATCGATTCTAATTGGGTCCTGCGGCGCCAGACAGGGACGCCACAGGCACACCACAGTGCGCCCTCGGGCCCCGGCTCTAAGGGCGGCGGGCGCGGCCGGCGCCGACGCGTCGAAGCCAGAAGTGGATCCGATTTGACGCGCGTCTGGGCGCGACGCCTCCCCCCGGGACTGATTGACAGGCCGCGCCCCCCGCAACCCCGCCCCCGCCCCGCCCCGCCCCTGTATCCGACAGCCGACAGCCGACAGCTGGAATGTCAAGGCTGTTTTATTGTCCCGGCCTGCAAATTTCAGCGGCACCGACACGGGCGTCGCGACGCGCCTGCACCGCGGTCCGGGTCAAGGATGCACCGCCCTTGATCTACTTCCGGACGCCCGATTGTTTGTCGAGGAGATCTCGTCGCTAATCCGAGACGCCGCTTCCGATCGACCTAGAGAAGGACAATCACTACTACGACAATCCTTAGTTATTAATTAAAAAAGGAAAATACTAATTATGAAAGATTGCCTTTCATTATAAATTGCAATTCAAAAACGATTCAATTGTACATTTTTTCTAAGTGTAAAATTTATAAAACATAAGTCGTATAAATAAAGAGGATCCGACTGGACATGTCATCATCAAATATAGGTGTTTTTTCCAGATTTTTTCAGATTTGAACCTTTGAACCTTAAATTGACATCTACGTGCCGTCGACAAACAATAGCATACAATGTTTAAGTTGTCCCAAGTTAATTTTTGGTTTCGACACATTACTACGAACAATAATATAAATTTTATTACTCATAAATAATGCTAAACAATCGTCCTAAGCGTAAACAAACTTACAGATATGCTTTCTGTACCGTATTTGGACACAAATTGCCCTGAAACATTTGTTTACAAAATACGCGATTTCTTTTGGGTCCCCCTGATTAATTCTGCAAATTAATTGTTTAAGATTAAGTCGATTACTTTTTATCTACATATGATTACCTGCAAAATCGCCGATAATAAGATTTGAATTAGAATGAAATTAGAACGTGAGAGGTTACTTTGATGTGTAATATTCGTCAAAAACGACGAGAGCGATTCGACCGAAGGGCCAAATTACCTCGACCCTAAACGACGAATCGAAGCGACCTTTGCATGTGTAAAGCGTCGAGATATTGTCGATCGGTCGAGAGCGAAAGCGCCCTAAACGGCCCCGACGTATGACGGGCCGCGTCCGTCTACGGCGCTCGGAGACAGATTTAGCTGTCGTAACCCTTGTCCGGCCCCGATCGTAAAACGGACTCCGAAACGACCCGTTGTTTTTATTTTTACGATCGTCCCAATGATGGATATGCGTTTTTGAGAGAGCGCATCTCCGCCGCGAGCGCCGTCCCGCTCTGGCGCGGGCGTCGCCGGCCGGCGTCGTCTCCTCCTCCCTTTGTTTCCTGGGACCTCTCGAGGATCCGATACGAGAGAGGAGAGCCGCGAGAATTATATAGATACCGGAATGGCCCCGGGCGCGCTCTCTTATGGTGTGTTTAACTCGCTGTAAGTCTGCCTTTTATTACTTTTTTATATCCCATATCCTATGGCCGAAGAGACTGCTGCGCGGGGTCCGACTTGTTTATCCCCCGAACTCGAAGTTCACAGAAATATTAAATTGCCTCTATTGATATTGCGTCGTAAACGACGAGGACCGTAAAAAAACGTAATGCAAAATTCCATAAACGCTCGCCGTTTACGGGACAATATTTTTATTATTTTTTTTTATAAATATTTGCGCGAGCGACTTGTTGAATCCGCCGAGATAATTGGGCGATGCAAATAAATTATTTTCGTTCGAACCTCGATTTATTTATTAGAGAGAGGCCCGCGCGCCCGAATTATAAATAATCCTCTCCATTATCGTTAATTTTAAATGAAACGAGACGCTCGGGTTGACATTAAAATCGAACCAATTACTTGGCGGGGGTCGCCCTCGCCGTGAGGGCCCTAGCCGAGGGCCTTAACGGACTCCAAAGTGGACATAAAATCTTCTTCCGCTCGCGCACACACTTAAACTCGACTAAACTGTGGTGTGTCAATACCCCGTACCTGACGCAACGTTTTTATTCGCCCGTTTTTACGATCGAACATGTGTTTCGAAGGGTTAACTTTTTTATTGCGGGTCACAAAAAAAGCTTGTACAGAGTGCATCGCAAATTAGAGGAAGAAAAATCGCATCGACGGCACGAAACGTTCCCGAAACCCATCGACATATTAAATAATAATTTTTGATACGTCCCGTAGGCGCACGTGGAGGTGTATATAAACACTCGGGATAGTGTAGAGGCTGTTTATTTATTTTTTATCATTTTATTCTCATTTTATGGGCGCATTTTTCTATGTGCCCGGATATTTATGGCTCTTTTACGCGAGTGGCGTACAACACTTGAAATGTCGTCGTAAAATTTAATAGTTGATAGACAATTTAAAAGAAATTATATATATAAATAAATATTTTTGTTACATAGGAATATATTTTTATATAATTAAATTTTTTCGGGGGTTGTTTTATGCATGGCGTATCGGAGAGCCGCGCGATAAGGATGTGTCATGCTAGTATCGGACCTTTTGTAAGGGTGAACCGAAAAAAATATTTTATGCCGCATCATCGTTGAAATAAGGGAGAGTGATGTTGTACCATATATACCCAGTAAATATTATACGTACATGATAATCAAAATTTTTAACCATTACTTGATTTCTACGCCCAATAATTCGTAAAACACGCGATTTTGAAAATTATACGCAGGGGGGTGGGACCGGTGTTGCAATAATAGCGCACGTATTTAAACAACATTATTCAGCAGAAACGAGCCGCTCGATAATTGATCTAGAATCGATGCGATTCAAAAAATAATGCTCGTCGGATATGCGTACTTTTTTTAACGTTCGCCGGGCGTCCGGCGTAAAAAATAAATGCATGAATTATGCACCCTCCCGTCCGGTCGCCGATAGTGTAATGCTTTTATAAGAGACTGGCTCCGGGGGCCCTCGATATTATGGACCCACGCTTCACTACACCCCCGATTGCGTAGCGAACGGAAAAAAGTGTGCAAAACAGTTGGTAAAAGTTAAATAAATCGCATGAGCATCAGCTGTGCGAATGTCAATGTCCATGATGGCCGCGGAGATCAGCTGATCGGCTTCGCAACGGGAACGCATTCTCGAGTGACAGAGAGATTAATGGGCGACCGCGTGGCACCCAAACACGTATACGTACCGAGACTTGTGATTTATAACGAATTTCAGTGCAGATATCAGATGTCAGAGATATTGCCTTGGCGGATGACGTTGTAAAATAAAGTCGGGATCGAAAAAAAGACAAAAAAAGGCCGATAAACAAACAAAACTCATTTTTCCTGCAGATATCGCATACCATTCTAATAAAATATTATTATGATATAGAAAATATATTAAATTACTGATATATCGACTTTTCGTAAATAAGCAAGTTAAAAAATGGGATTAAATAACAATACTGAACTTTCCGACTTTTTTTTTTTTTTAATTTTTCGACAATTCTTTGGTATAACTAGTTCCTGAAGACCTTTTGAAGCTAAAAACGAATGAAAGAGTTCAAAATAATTAATATACACTTAATCCTTTTTTACACGGTAGGTTAAAATTATAAAAAAATAATTAATAATTTATTTTAAAATTTTTTAACCGATCTTTCACAGCGGCTCGAAAACAACCGAGTCGTCCTATATTAGAGACCCAAAGCATTTCAAGTTATAGTCAAGATATTCATGAATTTAAAAATGGATTAGGCAGTCATTTAGCAAACTAAATACACGTTGCCATCTAAGCATCGCGCTTGTGGCTCGTTTTAATTATTGATTTTGGGAATTGCGGATAATAGAGGTCAATGATTATCTATAATATTTATTCCTTAGACTTTTTTAGTCAAATACAAAGTTTAACATGAAGGATTTATATGCTGTTTTCAGGCGTAACTTACACCTACACCCGCATCTTTTTATCGATGTTGCGATTTTGCGCGTCTCTGTAAAAAATGCTTAATATTTTTTTTCCTATTGGAGATAATTTGGTCAAAAAATAAGTATTATACGTATAGTATACTTATATTATTAGAATATTTAGATAAGAAATCAAATTTTCGAGCTGTGAAAATGATGATTTATTGTATTTTAGACGATAAAAAACAAATAGATATCCTTATGTAGTATGTAGGTAATTTTAGCTTTGTAATAAAGGATGTGACGGGTTGTGCCACATAAATATTCTAAAAAAGTTATTTTGTTGAATGGATAAACAAAAATCTAAATTCGTTACAGTCGATGTGTAAGTCCTGGAAAGTTTTCGATCCAAATAATCTATTATTTCAAGGACAGTGTTAGCCATTAATAAATACATATGTCATATATTTTTTAAAGGGTATGCATAGCTATGAATGTGGAACTGTGTCGAGTAGTAAAACTTTAAAAGAAAGCCTTTTGTAGCGCATTAGATAGCATGTTTCGTGTGAACCCGCGTTAGTGCGGGAGCGGGTGTTTACCGTTTACGAAAATTTCCGCACTAACGCGGGACCGGGTCCTTGAGTGTTAATCGCTCTGAGCTATTTATTTATATTTGAACAATTACGAGAAGGGTATGGATCTAATGTTAATGCCGTGTTTTTTGAACAAAACTAAGAAAATTAATTATTAAAAGTGGTCTATTTATACAAAACTGCAGCTCTGTGCGCTGCAACCAAATATTAACAATAGGCAGTTACAGCTGAAGTCCTCCTTATATGAAAATGTTGAGATATAAAAAATCTTCATTAGGAATTATTAAAAATGCAATGATTTCAAGAACGATGATTGCGGTTCTTCACACACCACGACCGATAATAAAATCATTCCCTCGCGATAGCACGCCGCCATAATTGGCGTGAAAGCGTTACCAAGACGCTTTGTCGAGCAGCAAAGTGCTTCTATTTAAAAGAAGCGTCATTTCTGCGGTCGACCGGGGCGAAACCGCAACATTCGAGTCGGCACCCCCTGATTGACGACAACACCCCGCGGATCCGCCCAAATGAGAGAGCAGTTAGAGTAAACTCACACACCTGTCACGTCCGACGGCGGTGCCCTATCATTAGGCAGTCATTGTGGCCGTATATCCCGCGATATTTTTTCACGTCTACCATTTTTGGTGCGATCGAACAGAGAATACGTATCTGTGAATGCCGTTCAATTAGGCAACGAAAGGCCTTCCTATATTTTAACGACTCCAAAGTGCTTCATTAAGCCGGCCATTGTAACAGGTGTGCCCGAGATCACTAACCATCTCACAGAGATACGCCGGGGTATCAGTGTCGGAGATCAAACACGATAATTCGTCCGAAACGGGTATTTAAATCTGATTTTTTATTTCGACGATGACAATTTGTCGACGGAGAGTGACCGAAAAAATAATTACGTACATCGACGCGTTGTTACGTCGGGAGGCGAATCGATACTTCGTCCAGTGTGCCGGGGTACAAAAAAAATCATTAATCGACATTTAATGAAAGGGGGTTGTTATTAATTATTCACAGCAACAAAACGCCTTGATAACAGGGGAATAAAATGAACACAACGCGCGATACCGATCTCCACAAATTCGATATTGAGAGAGTCATATTTAATTTAGGGCCCCCGTGTAATATACATACGATTCGTTAATTCATCACATTAATAGCGAATAATCGATTTTTTCCCGTTCGTATTGTCGTATGAATTATTATTCATTGCTGTGTGTATGAGCTTGATGAAAGGTGCGAGTTGCCACGCGAATAAAAAAGCAATTCCCTATAAAGGTGCGGAATTCCAATCGCACATTTCCAGGCAATATTGATAAGCACGACAAGTCCTGAACACATAAATAATTCACGGTAGGCTTTCTATTTATATTTCGTATAAAAATCTTAAAATATGATTAATGGACCATCTCGTATATTGCGTTTTTTTGCCGCGCCGGAAATGCAAATATGCACGTAGTACGCCATAAATGCGATAATTGTGCATGCGTTGCATAGATATTGTAATAAACATTTTCATCAGTTTCCTATGAATTTTTCTTCCCGGGCCGTAATTGATCTACGTCCGCCGCTTCAGCCCCGTGAACCGTGAAACGCTTGCTCGGCAGCGATCAACGCATCGTGTGAATGTGACATGTTCAATGAGCGTAATTGGCCTTTGTTTTAATTGTAAAACCGCAATTATAATGAAATCAATGGAGTATTTAGTGGCGGCGCTCATCCGACAGCCGGTTGATAATAACGACTTAATATTCCGAGAGAAGCGGGGTTGCGCACAATACACCAGAACCCATAAATAATTTACACGGTGGAGGTCCCCGGCGGCTTGCACAAAATAATCAAATCACTCGCCCGATGTGGGAATCGGCCCCGGGAAGACAATGTGGGCCACGGAGTCCGCTTCTGCGACTAATGGTTTTACTTAATTCATATGTAAGTTGGGAATTAATGGTGTCGTTTTGGTTATTGCCGTCACGCACCACCCCCACCCCCCGTCGACGGCCACCTCTACAACCCCACGTACTCGCGGCCACGTCCGTACGCGGTATGTACGTACCATTCTCGCTCCGTGGCTATCTTGAATAATGATTGACCAAATACGCACACGTCAGGTATGCGAAACTGAACATAGCCGAGCCACTTGCAAGTGCAACAGAAAATGCATTCAATATTTTTTTTCAGCATCTCATTCGGGTGTCAAAATAATTAATAAAATAAATAAATACGATTTTTTTTCAATCCCAACAAACATAAGCAGAAATAACAGAAAAAAGCAATTGATAATGCAATAAGAGAGCCATGGAAAAAGTCTATAATTTTCATCAACTTTACATTATTTATAATAGAAAATAGACCCCAAGAATTTCAAGTCAAGATATTGATGATTCAACAATGTTTTTTTTTAAATGGATTATTCTATGAATAAAAATAGTTATTCGATGCGATGTCTAGCGGCAACAGAAGCGAATATTGTTTTATTTTTCACAATTGCAGACTATAATGGCGAATGATTTAGTATTAAGACGTTTTTTAGTAAAATAAAAAAGTTATTAAGTTTATATTAACTCATTGCCTACGGGGATCGTGGATTCCACGTCGGAATCGTTTTTGTGTATGTCCGGGGCGCTCATATCACACGCTAGCCGACATTACGCGTTTGATCGGCTCTAACTAAATTCTTACTAATGTCATATCGTAATTGTTCTCTTTTATTTATGACATTCTTCAACATTCAGCTGTTGTGGATAATACAAATTATGACCTATTCCAGTTACCCAACGTCTAATGACCTTGAAATTTTACACACAAGCCTTCTATATAAATATTTAACATTCAAAAGACCATGTTCAAATTATGTTTTTTTTAATTACTATTCGGCCCGGTTCTAAAAAGTTTGGTGATCCCAGCCTTTTGTTTTTTTTTTATTATTTTAACTATCCAGTAAATATTGAAGTTCAAGTTATCAAATTTCGGCGCTCCGCCTCAGCGCATGTTTGACCGCGACTCCCCCCGTAGGTAATGTGTTAAAAGAGTTATTGGAGAAAAATCACTAAGTTGGGGTCCCAAAAAGGCCCCATCGACACGGCTAGGTTAAATAAGACTGGTGAGTAGACAAAAACTTATCCTAGATGTATCGCAAGGAAAGGAGAATGCGATAATTAAAATATTCCTAAAAAAATCGTAGAAAATATATTAACGGTTCAGTTCCGGTTATAACAGGAACGAAATTCAAAAAAATAGCGGTTTAATGTCTTGGTAAAAAGCGTCGCATTAGAAATGTCACTGTATAATAAAAATATATATAATTGTAAAAGGTTTTTTTTTATTTAAATATGCAATCGGTTGACATCCCCTGCGTGACAGCCCGCGCTGCGACCGACTGAAATTCGTGTTAAATATTCATACCGGTAATTAGACGGAATACCTGCGATGAATAAGGACGAGGGCCTTCCGATCGCCAGAGGACGTCCAATCCGACTGAATCGATTACACATTATAATGAGACGAACGGCGCAATTCGGATTCCTCCGAAACGCGTTTCGTCCGTGTTCTTCAAAAAAATAAAATTACACCGTTGATAGATTTACCGGCTACCACGAAACCCGCTAGATTCGAAACGAGAGACGATTGACAGAACGATTCTAGAGAACATGGCGGCCTGTATAAACAACGGACAGAACAAACGAATTTGTCTCGCGGAGAAGAGTTGTAAAAGTCGCGCCGCTGACAGCCGGCCCCCAGAAGAAAGATTACAATTTTTGTTTCGGCGACGAAATGTGGGTCTTCCTCCTCGCCGGCTCATTGCCATTCGGCCGAAGAGCCACCGTCGATTTGGGCGTAATTAATTATGATCGAGGCATACGTATGAGACGTCACGTACGGCCCGAACAATGATCTATGCGCGGTACACGCATACAGGTGCCGTGTTTGTTGCGCAAGTGCCACTATCCGATTCTCCCACAATAATTCCTGTCAATAATTCCCGATAATGATTCCCGATAAGATTTATAGGGTTCGACGTGTGAATGCCTAATGACAAAAATTACAGTATCGCCGTATGCGATCGTAAATCGATGGCGCCGCGTCGGAATAAATATATATGTGCATTTAGTTTTATGGAATGTACTTCCTATTGTTCGCTTTACATACACGTGGTATCGGGGAATTTGTGTGCAATGCGAGTGACGGATTAATGACACAAATATTAAACGGCCGTACCGAATGGACATCGTCTTGCATTCTTCAGAAAAACATACTGATGACCAGAAACATTCTAGGCAGTATTAAAATCCGTATTATACGATACTAACATTTATTTATTATAAAATAAAAGAAATGCAATTGCGATGATAGAATATTAGAAAATGTGATCGGATGAAAATCATCATTTATTCAGTCCGAATTGGACCTAATTTAACTGGTTTGATTATCTCTTAAAAAATGGTATTTTTTAAGAGATAATCAAATAAACCATTCAAAATGGAAAAAAGCGATCCATAAAGCTTAAAGTGCGTCAATGGCATCAGATATTTTTTATTCCTCAGTGAAAGGGTAAAGAAAAAGACTTGAAACCCTCTTCTTTTTCTTTTTTTTTTCTATTGCCTTATATATTTAATCCTTTAATTTTGGGTCAAATCTCCGTTCTACACTCATTAATTGTATTTTAAATAATAAAATAAATCATTATTTTCCGTATTTTTTTTTAAATAAACGAAGAGTACAAAAGTGCCAATTATTATTCTTAAATTCCTTGGAATACTCTTGGTATATAAAATTCCATAACATTTATTCTTTCTTCTGAAAAAGGGTATAAAACCACCATCGCTTTTTGCTCAGTTGCGATAATTAGCCCTTTCCACTCTGACTCGAATCTATGATGTATATATAAAATAAGATATTGATCTGATGTCTAACTCAATAAAACAACAAAATATTTTTAATTAAATAAAAAAAATTGTAATCTTAGTCGAATCTATGAATTACTCTCATTATAGTTATTTTTAACAAAAGAGATATTCATTGGAAAAATGAATCCGAACCATCTATAGTTTGATCTGTTCAAAAAAATACGTTAATTTTTTTAATATTAAATAATAAAAAAAACTTGGTTCAAGTTGTTTGCGAAAAAATCTTTTGGGCCAATACGTCTGGCCCATGCATAGCAATTCAACAAGCTTATTTTACCAAAATCTCATCGGCCTTAGATGTACTACTGTTTTATTAAAAATAATAAAATCATTGAAGAGAAAAGTGGACAATGACGAAGGTGGTAAAATTCTGCATTGTTAATAAATACAAAAAAAATAATTCTCCTATAGTGTGCATCCTGAAAAGCAGGTAATGGTATCCGGTAAGAATTCTCCGTTTTTTCATATATGTAGGGAGAAGAATGGAGAGGATAGCCTGGTGAAACTGATCTGTTCAGACAAGCTGTGCCACTGTGGCTGCTTTTCAGATCGCTGATTTTCATTCATTATTCGTTAATAACAAATATAATTATTATTGAATTAAGCAGATATTTCATGTATTTTTTTTCAAGGATTTAAATTTATAAATATCAGCACAATTACTGTCGAATTCTATGGGCATTCGGTATTTAAATTGAATTCCCAACTATTTTTTAATAGAAAAATTGAAGGCATTTACATGCCGGAGGAGTAATGGCACCGCCCGACGAATACGCTTCGAATCCATCAAAATTAAAACCAGTCAAAACTGCGGGATCCCCAATTTCTGGCCGTTATCGATCGCGCTCAGTGCCCCAGGTGGTTCTGGGTGCCCCCGAAATGAATGGATATTAATTGTGCGGAGAGGAGGAGAGAGAGAGAGAGTGAGTGCGCGCACGTGTGGGTGTGTTCCCATCAAAAAATAACTTTGGAAAGTGCAAGAGGGCCAAAAGGAATCGGGGATGATTAAGTGAGACGGCATTGAAGGTGTCACCGGCAGACGCTGGCGGGGCTGAAGACCCTGGGAGGTCCGCGGCGGGGGGACGCCGACGCCGCACAACATGGCCGACTTTCACCCGCGTCTCTTGCAGATTCGGCCAGAATGCCAAGGTTTGTTTACATCAGCATAATTGATCGACGCGGAAATAAAATATACTCAAAAAAAAAAATTGAGAACGAACAACGCGAGGGAGACCAGACGCCCAGATGGGGTAGGCTTGATAAATAAAACCGAGCACTGCGACAGAATTAATATTTTTCACCTGTCGAGGAGTCGACTTTGATGCCGCAACGGACATTGCCGGGGACGCCGACAATAAAAATACCCGAGGACATTGTGACCCGAATAAAACACATCGAGCCGGGATTCTTCGCCATAGTACTACGCACGCCACCACCGCGGCCATATATCAATTTTAGTACATATTTGACGGCGATAGCATCGCGAAAATTTAACACGGCGGTCGGGCGCGATCGATACAATTGACACGTGCGAATTATCATTTGTTATTTTCATTCATGAAATTGATATTTGCGTCACGAGTCCGCGCTGAAACGCGCGTATACGCCGTGACGTTTCAGAGCTCTCCCGTTCGGCGGCGACCTTCATCTCGGGAGAAAATATTACAACACATTATAAACATCCTGTGACGGTGGCTGCGGCCCTCGTCTCGCTCCTGCTCGGTACGAGCGAGCGGGACGGCCTCAACTTTTGCGGGAGCAGTAAAAGTTGTAATTTATGTGATCAGCTGATGCGATGTGCGAAGTAGGGAAAAAATTGTACATACACACATTTGCGGGTATGGCCGCGTTGGCGTAGGTCACGACCAAACAAAACGACTGCAATAAATAATTTTTCGGTGCAATAAACCCCCGGACGGAATTAAAGATTCGTCTGCATAAATCAAATCGAACGGAGCTAGCTATTCACACGCCGCGCAACACATGTGAGCCGGAGAGGAAGCGTTTGATTCCCACAGGATTTCACTATTAAGCGCTCTTTTTTATTTAAACCAAAAAAAAAACTAAACGAAAATACACATGGTGACATAACAAAAAGTGGCGGTTTGCAGATCCAGATTAGCCGAAGAATCGAACCGCAAACTGGACGACATTGACACAGAAATGACAAAACAATCGACATTCACCGGCGACCAATTGACATGTTACGTTGGCAGCGACAGCCGCGGAAGGTAGGCGAAATAGATTCGATATAGATATCGTGCGATATAAATTAGAAAAAAAAATTACACACAGTAATGGCGAGTGGCCGCCGGGCTGATTCGTGCGATTCGTAATACGCGATATTGTTTGCAAAATCGCGATCGCCGATCTCGAAGACGTAGAAGAAAAATTAGAAGCTCGATAGTATCGCTCGTATTTTTTTTTAACATTTCTTACATTCGCAAATCTAATTAAATTAAGCGATATGTTGCGCAGCGTGCAAGCTGTCAGGAAAATAGATATGAAATGTCAAATCTATTAAAATTTCAAAAATATAATTTAAGAATTGCTACATGTAAAATTGTAAAAACGTGTATACTATGTTTTCGAGATCCCTGATCTAACTCAATTATTATTAGCATGGATTCGTTACGACAGCCTCAGTTACATGTTTTTGGTTTGGTGTTCCTTTCTCGACTCGTTCTAAAATTAATCGAACACGGCTGATATATGTTTGCTGAAGTGATTACAATTAAATTATTATTTTTGTGTGTAATATTTTAAGATAAATTCCTTGAAACGATTTGGAGATCACTGCTATGTAAATTAGTTGAAATGCATCAAACTGACAGCGAGGAAATAGTATTAGGGTCAGAAATGTGTTTTTTGGTTCAGAAATAACGCGTTTCTCAAAAATTAGTCAATTTACAAATCACCGACGATGACGTTGAGTAGGATCCCTCGATTCGGAGCGTGGACTGAGTGACTCAATCAAACGGCCGCGGTCGGAGATCAGAGATCCGTTCGGGGAATCCGTCTTCGTCGTCTTGCTGAAGCGGATTTAGAACCGATTCCTGAAACTGGATCGCGGCGCGCCGATGAAAAATGAGCAGGTCGCCGGAGAACAATGCGCCGAGTGCAGACGGAGGACGGAGGACATGCGCCGACGCGGCTCATCCATATTTTCCATAATGCCCGCCATTTATTTTTCCCATCGTTCGACCGGCATGATGTATGGCGGCAATTTATTAAAATGATAATGGGTTCCCCGGCCCGGCCAGGTAAACGGTTAACCCGCAACATTTGGCGGAGAGCGAAAAAACAAAAAAATGAGGCAGTTAAGCGAGTCAATGGCGCGCTGATTGCCGCTCGTGTGTCGCCTGTCACGGACTGTGCGCGAATGACACGGAAGATGAGAGCCGCAATTAAAGATGACGTCCGCAATGGACAACCGCTCACATAAATAACCCGGCGTCCGGACGCATCGTTTCCGATGATTTACCGTCCTCCACTGTGCGGCCCGTTCAAATTTCGATCCACCACTATTATCGCTGCTCTGTGTGCGCTCCTATTCACGAAGAACGGTGCTTGACGTCGCGGAAAATCGCTTAGTGCCCTCCGAGTCGCCGAAACATGCCGGCGATCAATCTCCGCGCCGGATGACCGATGCAGACGGACGGTGCAGCGGGCGACTCTCTTCCGAGGTTCGTGTGACCTCTCCCGAAGCAACACTCTTCCGGGCGGCTGATCGGATCGCTTCGTTTTCATCTCGACTCTGCTCTCGAAATGAGCAGAGATTGACCACGGGCAAATTCTTAATTACGTATCCACGACTTTCCGATTAGTAAACAACATATCACACAAAAAAACCTCTATATTCGTCATTAATTTGTTCTTGAGAACCTTAACGTATACATTTTTTTTTATATACAAAACAATTGAAATTCAATTAATATATACAAATTTTGGCAACGATGGTTGAAAAAGTTTCGTTATTATTTGTTTAGAATGAGAATCACGTGCCATTGAAACATGTAACTGTCTGTTTCTTTAAATCTTCATGAAATACTTCGACTCATATTATTATTCGACGCATTCAACCCTTTTCGGTCTTTAACCGCTCAAGGACCCGGTCCCGCGTTAGTGCGGAAATTTTCGCAAACGGTAAACACCCGCTCCCGCACAAACGCGGGTTCACACTAAACATGTTAACTAATACGCTACAAAAGGGTTTCTTTTAAAGTTTTACGACTCGACACAGTTTCATTGCTCTGGATGCCCTTTATAAAATATATGACATGTATTTATTTATGGCTAAAAACTGTCCTTGAAATAATAGATTATTTGGATCGAAAACTTTCCAGTAATTACACATCGACTGTAACGAATTTAGATTTTTGTTTATCCATTCAACAAAATAACTTTTTTGGAATATTTATGTGGTACAACCCGTCACATCCTTTATTACAAAGCTAAAATTACCTACATACTACATAAAGGTATGTATTTGTTTTTTATCGTCTAAAATACAATAAATCATCATTTCACAGCTCGAAAATTTTATTTCTTATCTAAATATTCTAATAATCTAATATAAGTATACTATACGTATAATAATTATTCTTTGACCAAATTATCTCAGCAGCGAAGTTAATATTAGCTGTGACTGTGAAGAGGAAAGCGAATAACTAGACAAACCCTTTCCCACCTGATGACACAGAAAACAGGGTAAAATTCGATACCAGCAATGGTTGAAGATACACGTCTAATCCCAGCAATGGCCAGGAGAAAAAACTTTGTCCTCGAATGGCAAAATTCGCGAATGTCCAATCTGGCAAATGATGATGATGATGAATCTTTTGTAAGGCTTTATAAGAATACTAAAATGTCGAATTTAACTCGATTATGACATGGAACCACACAAAAAAACGATGTCGAGTCAGACTCCCCAAAAGGATTGTTCTTCGTGAGTCCCTACCGTCTCACTTGATCCTCTGCATTCCGCATTTTGCATTGCAGCTACTACGCTTAAAGCCTGTGGCGGTCTTCACTTGGAGGTTCCATGGCATGAGCGCCTTGCTCTTTTCCCTGAGTCATTGTACGTCCTTTGAGACATATAGTTGAGAGTCTATCGTATCTTTAAGCAAAAGTTTAAGTTTGTTTTATTCGATGACATAAAAAGCTTTTTCTAAAGCTCCGATTATTATTTTTTTGAGTTATCTTCTATGCTTCTCAGGCCTAGGTCATAATCTTCTTATCGTTCATTCTCATTGAGTGTATTAAAACGATTTTTGTAAAATTTTCTCAGCGTTATCCCTCACATCAAAGTCTATTCGAAACAGCTTTAAAGCCGATCGGGAAATGTATTCAAATGTATCGCGTGCATCTCGCATCTAATGAAACGATCTCTATTTCTTAGTCGATCCACAGCACAGTCGTCGACGACAATCTGCGCGGGGGTTTAAGAAGATATCAACGCGTCGATCGACGCCCCCCGTCATCCGACCGTACGTCGACTATTAATCATAGCGAGCGCACTTTTCAAATCAATTTCTTTCAGAGTGCCGCTGAGAGAGTTATTCGATGATTACGGCCGCGACGACGACGATGATGATGATGATTCATTAGCGGGGACGGCTTCGCAACGCCGCTCGCCAGCAGCACGCACCGGTCATCCTCGACCAAATTCAAAAGCCACGTCTAATCCGAAGCATGCCTCTGCTTCCTGGCACCGTGCGCTGAATCGTAATGCCGCGAGGTCATGTGTGGCTCGCGTACGTCAAAGCAGACGTATCCCCACGGGAGCGGCGGCGGTCCCGGTGCGTACCGCAAGAAATTCATATTCCGGATAACGCTTAGCGCAACCACTTAGCATTAGTAAATCTATAGATAATAATTTGAGGTTTTAGACATTCCGGTCTCGTGCCGGGCAGGGCGAGCTACCCTCCCGACGCCCCCCCGGGCCGGAGCTCACGTAATCTATTTGCGGCGAGGCAGGAGAGCGTCTCCCCCAGGGCGCTGCTGCTTTACTGCCGGCGCGATTGGATTTATTCGGGAAGACACCCTGACCCTATACAATGAGAGGAGCGCGCCAAATCCACGGCGTAGACCTTTATATCCAGCTTTATCCAGATCATGTACAGACATGTCAATAAAAAAAAGTTATCCGGACGCGGACGGAGAGACCGCGTACGAACGCGTCAATTTAACGAAAGCCAATGCATCGACTCGATGCTTTCCTTTTATCGCGGGCTTTCATGTCGATCGCTTTATTTTCGATAATAAAAAAAGGTGATTTTCACACGAGCGAGCTGTCAAAAAATTAAAATAAAAAATCGCGGAAAAAGGCGTCGGACACTTTTCCGGCAAACATTTGTGTGTGCACCTGAATTTTTCGCATCAAAAGTATAACAAGGCCGTGTGCATTTTATTCCCGATATGACGCCCGATGCGCCGCCAGGGGAAACAAAGTGAAAAATAATGTAAAAATTATCGAAAAATAAAACGTGTGAAATGTGGCGCCACCGCGATACGTGTGGCGAGTGACAGCCTTTGTCGAGAGCACAGCCACTGTACCATTTGTCGAACACGGGACGCCCGAATCGCGAATGAAAATCATCGCTACACTTTTCGTGCGCACAAAGTGATCAACGCAAAAAATCGCGATGTCTGTGATTTTTACAACGACAAAGCGCTTAAAAATTCATAGTGCTTTGAGCTGAAAGCGCTTAATGCAACGACTGGAAAAAAAAAGCATCGACGACGCGTCACTCACTCAAAGCTATTTCAATATTTTTTCATGAAAAAAAAGTGACATTGTCATAAAAAAAAACGCGTAAATATTGCTCTTTGCGATCCGATGCATTTTTATTCCTGTGCCATGAAAAATTCGGCTGCCGAATTCGTCACATATAAATAATTCAAATTGCGCATTTTCGCACAATGGCCAAAAAATTAAATCGGTACGGATGAAGATGATTACGGCCGTATTTTATTTATACGGGCGTTTTCGACGATGGAATACCACTTTTTGAGCGTTTCTATGACATATTCATCGGGTCCCCGGACCCCGTTTATGTCTGTATGTCATTTTTTCGAGACCGCATCGGGCGCGCGAGATTTGCACTAATTTTTTTGCGAATTATCATTTTACAACGCGCGTTCCGCGACAATTTATGGTGGCGCGCGGAATTCCGCGGCGATAATAGCGCGGAATCACACGATATTGAAAATCTCGTCGATTTTTTGTGTGTTCGTTTGTTGAATCTGCGAGAGACTGCGGATTGCGCAGCTGCGCCCCGTCGCGACGCTCTGAAATTTTTTCGGCTGAAAAATGTAATATTTCAGAGTCTATCGGCGGCCGACGTTTACGGTTCAAGGAATGTAGCAACTACCCTTACCGTACGCAATCGCGCCGCCATTATCCGGGGGTAATCGTTAAAAATAAACTCTCCCTTCAACCCCCGGGAACCCTGCGCTCATCATTCATATTCACATCATTTATCACAAATAAAAAGCGAGCACTTCTCTTTGAAACATATTACTGCCCCTTAGCCACCCTCCCACCCGCGCCGCATGGAGGCGGACATAATATAGAGCAAGGCCTCCTAGGGGATGTTTAAAATTCTGGACTCAGAGCGTCCGTCCTAATACGAAATACGATGACCGGTGCATTCTGTACGGGCGAGGCCTACCAAAACGTTTCAACATTTGATATATAAGACATCAAAGAGTATTATAAAATAAAAAGCGTATTTATTTAAATTGCGATAAAAAAATTAAACCCACCCCTGGGTTATCATCTAACTGGTATCCGGGAGCATTTTGTTTCAATAAAGAAATTTTTCCCCTAGCGAGCAACTCGATAAAGTGACCATCGCCGTGTTATACGAGAAGAATAATAATTCAAGATGAGTGCAATGGACAGCTAGAAAAGAAGCCCTTTATATAGAATGTATGCGTACTTCTGAATACAAATATAGCATCGAGAAACTATTCTCAATATTTGTATTCAATAATTAAATAATAAAATATTTAATCCAATGATGGACACATTCAGACATAAAATCGATGCAATATCGTTACTTTAAAATATTTGCATTAAAATCACTATGAATAAACTAGAAAATGAGCCATTAACACTAACTGGTCTTCGGTAAACATTTTCTATTTTGAACTGTTTAAATCGTGTTGCATCTGCCATCGCTGAAATAAGATCACAAACTTTAAATTCTTGCTGGAAAGCAAGCAGCATGGCCTGGATGTGTTACAGTCAGTGAAACAATTCAAACATTAGCTTAATCCAGTACATAGGCGCATAAATTCGACTAAAAATGGACAGAGTGAAAAGGAATTGGATATCTTCGAATAAGCAGGAAAAAATTATGTTGCTTCACAGGGTACTTTCAAAATATTTAACAAGCCTAAAATTGCACTGCCTCACTAATTATATTGTTTAAGACTTTTGCACATTCTACTTTAGCACGATTTTTGTCGAAAATGCAAGAATTGTACGCTTCTATGCAGTCGAAAGATCTTTGCCATCATGGATTGACGCTCAAGTTTTTAAATTTTTCAAGCTAAGCCTCTTAGTTTGCATGAAGATTGGAAGACTAGATTAAATGAAGATTAACATGGTGTTTCAAGCAAGTAATGGCTGTTTCGACAAATTTAAAATAACGTATTCTTTGCATAATATTAATTTAACTAATTAAAAACAAACCTAAAGGCTAGCAGCAGCGCTTTTTAGTATAAAAATATACTGCAGTGCAGAATGGAAATGAAAACCACTGCACTGTATATTCCCATGAAAACCTTGTCAATGGTCCTCCATAAAAGGGAATCATGCAAATGGGCACGTTCAATGTAGATGAGAGGGGTTTATTTTGGAAAAAATGCCAAATCGTACAATCCTATCGAATGAAGAATCTGTTGTCCCTGGACATAAAACGTCTGAAAACCGATTGACATAGCTTTTTAGAATGTTTATAGTGATCTTTTTAACATCATCTACATTCAAACATTCTACATTCATCCAGAAACTAATTATGTACGAAAGTCGAGGGCAATATAGCAATAATAATCCTGATAAATATTTTTTAATATATTTTTATAGAACAAATATAAGCAGATGAATAATATATTGCGAATTGATTCAATTTTAGAGAAACGCATGTATTGTGCACATTTACGAGCGTTGTAAGTTTCCAATTAGTCCACTGGTCATCATCCGAATGGGTACGTTTCGTTACTGGTCCCAAGGAGCAATCGATTGGTCACAAAAATTCGAAAGCCTCCGCTCCCAATGTTCCTCCGCTGATTTATTTCGGCGTGAAGAATCGATGCGAGTCGAAAATAAGAGCAAACCGAGCGGGGCGCGCTGGAGACAGAAGTCGTCGCAGTAATCAACCGTGTCTGAGGCGTCTGGTTTCTAGAACATCATTTGGATGTAGCCAAAGAAGAAGAAGAAGAAGAGTATCGGGACTTGCCAATCATTTCGTATACAGAGCGATGGTCGGAGCAATATATTAGCCGGGTTAATGATGCAATCGCTTTTTATGGGGCGGCTCGAATCCGGCGACTCCCAGTGTTAGCCGGAATAAAATCTGCAAAAATGTTTTTTGCACTGAAAAAAAATCGCACACACACGACTAATCGCGAAACTGGCCACACCTTGACAATATTCAATTTAAATAATAATTAAAACAAGCGTCGCTTTAGCGCCCCGGGGCCATTGAGTATTATATTTTTGTTTTAATATCTAAACTGCACGACGTTCGTATCGCGATACGGTCGCATTTAATCCCGATGCCCGATTTGGTAAATCCCGGGGCCTAATCCTCTGACGTCACTAAGTCGGGAATTAATGAAATCATCACGGATACATTCGAAAGATAATCGGAAAAGCAAACGCGGGGACGAGGCGTAATACCTTGTCCTACCACGCGATCCACGGAAATACACACCAAATATTATAATTAATTACATACCGTGAGCGGGGGGACCGGATTTGATGGAAATTTTTAAAATTCTCCACTTACCCATGGCATCTGTAACAAACAAAAAAAACAAAAAATTAACATCAATTGGCAAAAAAATAAATAAAAATAAATTTTTCAATTTTTGAGCGCCGCTAGGGCGTTAACCCTTCGCGTGACGGCGACCACCGACAAAAAACCACCCCGCGTCCCACCCTCAGCCATCGTATTATCATCAAAAATTCCTGCCGGGACAACAAACACCTCGTGGTATTTCGCGTGTTATCAAGCATTAAAATTACGAAAGTATTTTGTCCATTTGACATTTTAATATCGGCCATCTATGTCGTCCCACGGTGCAGCACGCCTTTGCGAAATCTCAAAAAAATAATAATAAAAAAAACCGAATAAAATGAATTATTAGCACCGATCTTGCAGCATCAAAAATCGCGATAGATCAAAACGAATTAATTAAAAAAAAAAATGATTCACGCATACGAATCCGCGAACGTTGTGTAATCTGTTCTTATCATGTCGGTCACGCATGTAAAGTATGCGTCCTGATACGTCATTAGGGCCGTCCCAGATAGTCCCCGAATGCCGACGTGTTATAATTAAAAAATTCCGTCCTAATGGCAGGCCGCAACACGTGTACCTGTCTGTTTTTAGTTTTAATGGCCTCTCTCCTCTAATTCACTAATGAAATTTACGACCCCGGCGCCCAGAGGTCCGATAGTCATAACGCGAACGGGATCCCCCGGCCCTTTGTTGCATCGCACGAAGAAAGTTTCGTACTCCACACACTCCACTATTTACTTATATATATATATATATTTTTTTTAATAAAATTATGGAACCGCGCACCGCTTTACGTGTCGCATTGCCGTGCAATTAGAAAATTAGTCGTGATACCACCGGTTGTGTTTTTTTGTTTTATTTCATTTTTTAATTAACGTCGAAATCTTTTGATGGCCCCCCCCCCCCACGGTCCGCCCGTTTGTCCCCGGTGTCTGTTGAAACGAGAAATCATTCGTACCGTTTGGTAATTACTAATTTTGATTACGACATTGCGCGTTTAATCACGAAAATGCGTTCGGGATTCCATTCACGATAAGGGTTAATTGATTCGGTTTAATGATTTCTATTGCGGCGACATGCGACCGGCTAATTCGAATATGAAATAAATCGATTCGAATTACAGAGGTGTATTGAATTAAACGTATTACGATTGCGTCTAAGAATATTTATGTCTATTTATCATAATTAAAATATCTCGCTAATTAGACATAAAATTGATACAGAGCACCGAATCGCCGGTTTAATTAATTTCTATTGATTTTACGAAAACAACTCTCTACACTTAATACATTATTCATCTGAAAAGTTTAAAAAAACAATATTGCGATGTCTATAAAAAAAATTCACGGGTACGTCCTATGGGTATGAGCTTATTAGGCATTACTCAACCTTTTATTTAATTAAAAAAAAAAATATCTTGTTTTGAATCGCATATCAGATCAAACCCAATGCTTCTTATTCACGTTTACAATTTATATATCTTATAATAAATTCGTAAAAAAAATATAATGAGAGATATTTAACAGAGTGAAAAGGGTTGAAATGCTGTAAAACGTCCACAAAAAATGTACTGTATTCAGTTAACCGCTTCAGCACGGTAAAGTCTTATCTACGGACGACTTGAATACCGCAAGGCCAATATTAATAAAATATAGATGCTTCTTATTCATTTTACCAATAAAAATCTTTTTTTATATATTCGTAAAATACAATTAATGAGAGTAAAACGTAGACTCGAAAATATCCAGAATAGAAAAGGTTAAGGACCATAAACGTTGCTATAAAAAAAAGAAAATGAGTATTGAATCTTTGGTCTTCCTTTGAATTAATTTAAATGCCATAATTCCATTGACAGAATACCAAATAATTCCATTGACAGAAGGCTAAAAAAATTATATCAGATTTAATTTTTGTCTAATAGAAAATAATTTCAGACAATTGAAAATTGGAGTTATTGATTATCTAATGCTCTTAATATAACTTAACTTAAATAAAAAGCACTAAATGATTTTTTTTTTCAGCCAAAGAACTAATTTATAATAATATTATTGGGAAATTTCAAGAATTTAGATGCCAGATTTTCGATAAATATCTCTTCTAATTTTGAGGAGTAGAATTAAAGCGACTAAAGTATATTTAAATTAAATTCTTCAACACAAGAATGCGAAAATTCTTATATCTGTTGCCAGTATTGAGAGCTTTTCAGCGCTTTTCAAATATAAGCATCATCAAACGCTACATAAGATCAAGAATGACCGAAGAAATATTATGAGAAATTAGTTAATTATTCAGAGCTTTAAACGATACATATTTATTATATATAGGGTTGATTTGAAAAAAATATTAAGTCAGGTTACTATTACTACGGAGGTCAATGAAAATGGGTAAAAAAGCTTCGATAAATATGAGAAAAGTTGTTGATTTAGAAAAAATAATTCATTTTGAATATAGTAAAAAAAATCGATGTTTTAATCCAATTAAAGATGTGATAAATTGTACATAAATCGATCGATATATTTTATTTTAATTAAACGATAGTGCATATCAAATAGTAATAGTATTTAAATGTACCCAATAATATCAGTAGTAATTTGTAACTTCAGATAGATTTTAAATATATATTTCATTTAAATTTAAACAAGATAAGGATCAAATTAAGTTAAAGAATTATGAGGAAAATGGTGAAATCAATATGCATAGCATTTTGCAAATATTTTCAGTGTACCATTAGTAATCGAGGTCCACAATTGTCCGGCGGGCCATGTCACTTATTTCCGATAAACATATTGATTGATGATCTTTGTATCGCCATCAACATTACAGACTCGTTTAACACTGTTATCAATGGGGTTTATCAAAATCGAACCCGACGGTATTATTCGATCATTACATAAATATGTTTTAATTGGACTATCATGCGTCGGTTTTACTCGTCATAATAATAAAAAAAAGAGCAATGTTATTAAGCAAAAAAAAATTGTCTCAGCCATCGAATCTAATTAAGATTAACAGTGGGTCGCCGATTTTGATCCGACTTATCGGCAACGCGGACAAGTTATCTCTAGAGCCATGAAGTACTTGGCGCTAATGTCCTGTGGCGGCCGGTGGAACGGCCTTAAGGACTTGTCCGCGGCCTTTACGGTCGGGCCATTTTCGCATTTTATTTTGCATAAAAGTCGCCGTTAAATCGGTACATTTTGTTTTAATGCTCCCGGTTTTTATTGCACGCTCGCCGCTTCCCGGGCTACCGGCAGATCCCTTGCAGAAATTAATGCGCCGAGTTGACATTCGTTTGCGAAATTGCACGGCCAATTTATGGAATTGCGCTAGCCGTGTCGATCAACGGCGGATAAGCGGCCCACGATCGTACATCGCCATCGCAATACGTTCGGCAAGATTAAGTTGTATCTGCTTTATTCCCCGCACAGTTATTCGCATCTCAGTGCCGAGAGACCCTCGCCACACTTGAATGATACCGCCGAAGAGTCAAAAAGGAAAAAATTGCGGCCGAAAAGCGGCAAAATTCGTACAAAACTGACCGGACGCACTCGGTAAACTCGTTCCAGGACACGACTCGCATTGTCAACGATCATTTTTCCAAAATAAAAATGCGATGCGAATCTCTGCTCTATATCGAGAGCGCGGCCGGCGGTTGAGGTGTTTGATGTGGGTAATATAATGCCGGGGAAAAAAAAGATGTGTGAAAATCAATTAAGTGATATATCACCAGCATTTTCATCATAATATTCGATCTAAATGAGATCTAAATGAGTTCACAATCCGTTGATTGCTTTACAATCGCTTGATTCGATAATCGATTTCAAAGTTCAATCCGCATATTTAACAATCGTGTATGCAATAAGCGGAATCGAATCTCACAAGATGAATAACGACTGCGAGATCGACCAAAAAAATATCAATCAACATTTGGAAAGACAAATAACAGCTTTTGTATTATTTTTTTTTATTTAAAAATGTTTTAAGCTGATTTGCGGCCCACGTCTTCATCAGAAGATAAATATTCGCACATCGTAAGGCTGTTTTCAGCGAATCAAACAGGTGGAACTCACAAGCAAAATCAACATTATATAAAAGAATTTTGCAAGGTTAATATAAAAAATACGCAACTATACAGCTTCTATATGAAGACCTAAAGATTGCGCTGAGCACTGCAAAATATATTACTAGTAAGAGAGAAGTAGTGGTCAAGTCAAGTAGTATAAGTCAAGTAGTGAATATATAGCAAAAAGCCTTTCGTGGTTGTGAATCATCCACACCTTGGAATTAAATAACTTTTTACTCCTCCGCAACGTGTAAATGCTTATGTCCCAACCACGGCCATGACACCTTAAGAGGAAGAAGAATAACACGAATAGAGAAATGCACACATCTATTGACATGAAAAAGCTCGCAATACTCTTTTATTTTAATCCAAAGCTCAGATTTAAATTCCTTAGTAAGCAACTTATTGAAGAATTGTTCTTAACGCAAGCGGCTCGAAAACAACCACGTCGTCCGAAGGTGGTCTCTCAGGGAACCCAAGCATTTGACTGAGCTCTCGCAGCACGTCTCACTTGTACGTTTCACTCGTACTTAGCACATCGTACCGGATGCGAGCGAGAAAAAGCATCACGCGCGTTGCAACGGCCATGAATATTGTTGTTTTTATTTATTTTTTCGCAATTGCAGACAATCAAGGACAATGATTAATCATAATATTTATTCTTTAGACTTTTTTAGACAAAAACAAAAAGTTTGTGACATGTAGGATTTATATTAAAAGAGTTATTCGAGAAAAATCAAAAACTCGCAGTCTTAAAAAAGCTGAGTTAACGTGATGTCGATCAACAAAGACTTTCTTTGATTACAGAGGATATATTAGTCCTTCTAGCGTATGAAGGCAATAATGTGGAATAAAATCCCTAGACTCATTTATACATATGACGAAGATGACAGACTCAACAGTGTCTAAAAAGGAGTTCTCGCTAGAAGAAACGATAAAAGCCTGGAAAAGCTCGTCGCTCTTGGTAACGCTCTTACAAGGATGCAGGAGAAAGGACAGGGCGTCCATCCGCCAGAGCGACCAAGTGAAGACTACCACGGACTCTACTGCAATGCTGAATGCAGAGGATCCTAGAGAGCCACAATCAAGAATGCTCGGGATCCTTAAACAAATATATAGAAGGGTGGGAGCTACATCTGCTCTACACCAGTCATAGCCAAAGATGGGCAATAGCTCGCACTGATCCTAGATAATGGTATGGCAAATGGAGAGGGAAAAATAAGTGGTTGTATGAACCATCGAGGTGATGCTTATCTGAAAACGGAAGTACGAACGTTTATCGATAGATGGACGTATTGAAAATACGAGAAGATTGTTAGAGAAAATCTAAAGAAACCATTACGATCCGATGACGGGCATACACACGATCGGGTGTAAGTGTCACCGAGCTGGTCCACGACCAAGGGCATTGCTCCTGCGAGTAGGAGTGCGGTATGCGTCCACTATCTGACGATATTAATCTGTAACACATTTATGCACTCGGGGCTCATTATGGCGGCGTGTTGTCGCGGACGTTCAGGACCTGGTGTCCATCCGTCCGGCGACGTATGATTGTTGTCCCTTGTACGCCTTATCGGAGATATGGCACTGGTGCGTCCTACGCGTCCACGGCACCAAACTCGTCTCGGACGAGGGGACCTCCGCCGGCCGTATCAACGGGCCATCCGTCTCCATTCGGAGACCTGTAAATGACCCAATAACACAACCGAACAAGAATACAGCACTAACCATCCATCTCGCGGCATAATTCCATCTAAACGCCATATTCATCGAGCGATACAAACACACACACATACAACACGTAGACGACGAACGCGGCCAGATCCGCGTCTCTCTCTCCTCCGTCAGCATTGCACGAAATTAAAATAAATACTCAATATTAATGCTTACAAGATAAGACACATTCTAAATAATCCAATGACTTGTTAGCCTGTTAAAAATTGACACGACACTGTAAATTATCGTTATTTATGAGAACGAGCCGTCCGGCATTAGCATATATTTGACGATTTAACAACGGAATCTACCGGCGGGCACTGTGCCGTTTCGTAGTCCCAGCCACCATCGGATTCATTATGCTAATCAGTCCCGTTTGTGAAATGGCTGGCTCTCCGTGCATTTTCAAGCGAGAGATAATGACGGTGATGAGGTCACACCCCGAGATGCGATTATCAATCATATCGTCTGGTGTCGGACGTTGTCACCGACTGTACTTGGATCGATATATCACCGGCGACCTTTGGGCTAAGTGAGATCCGTTAGCGTGGCCAGACGTCGTCAATGGCGGTGGTATTAAGACTCGGCGATAAATTTCGCGAATTTACGCCGATCGACAATATTTGCTAACTCGTAATTTATGGACGCTCGATGCCATCGATCAATGTGACAATCGAGCCAAATTAAAAGAAAAATAAAAACTAATTCGGAATAACCTAATATCCTGGACATGGCCGTCTTTAAAAAATCGACTGAAATTAAACTAGAAACATAAAAAAAATCATCTAAAAACGATTTTATGATCCTTTTGGTTGATGACAATTTGTCTTGTGTAATGCTCGAAACCTTATTTTTTAATTAATCAAGAGTATGGAATAGGATTTTCTCACATTTGATCCCAACCTAGAACGAGCTTTAAAATTCTAATGGTATCTACAGATTTGTATGGCTAAATGTCAAGAAAATAATATATGTAACAAAAATTAATCATAAATGATTATCTAATGATTCCAGTTACTTTTTTACTAATTTAATTATTGTCATTTTACACGGTTTTTGATGGAACGTATCTACAGTGTAAAAAAGGTTGATTATATGTTTATATTTAACTTAAAAAAACTCAATGATCTATATGATTTGTTAAGCAAATTTAATAATGAATATAGAGAGCTTACTTTTTGAAAATCTTAAATTTTATGAGAGAAATTTAAATTCAATGTTTGAAAATTAATTAATTAACCCTTTCTACTATGTCCACTTTTAGTCGAATCTATGAGTGACTCTCATTATATTTTTATTACAAATTTATTAAAAGAGATATTCAAATGAATTAGGATCGTTTGGGCCAATACGTCTGGCCCACGGAGTGGAAAATCTTCGGATGCAGATTTTTAAAAAAATATCTGATCGTTAACGAAGGCAGTATATACAATTAGGGATAGTTATTTTCAATACGGAAATATATTTATTGAGGGGCAAGTTCTGAAACGTGTCAATTAATGGTAAATTTAAATAACTCTGAAGCCGTCGATAGAGGAGAGGGCATTAAACAAGATAAAAGCGAGTACATCATGAGTGGTGACTATAAATTGCATTAGTCACTATACTACTCGCCATCGCCGTGACGGTTTTAGTATAGTTTTTCAGCTGTAGAAGGCGAAGATGTCGCGCAAAGCGAGAAGAATTCGACTTGTGATATTTCGAATGCGCGGGGGTGTCGCGTGGCTCGCGGACCACGCCTTGGCCGCCCATGGCGTAAAAACCTCCTCGGGTTTTCTCACAGTCGCATCTGACCCCTTCGGGCCCGGTGAGTAATGATAATATCACAATATCAATAAATTATATCGCAACAACATCGCCGGATCAACAAACACCATTATGCCGGCCGCAGCGGGTTGTCTTCCCATTTTGATTGGTGTTGCGCCAGTGCGTAGGTAACCGACTTGACTTCGAAACCGAAGAAATTATCTTCCACCTCTCTCGTTTGAGTTGTTGTTGTTATTATTATTACGGTGCGCGGTGTCCACGCAGTGGTGTACTCCAGAAAATGGACGAAAACGTTGAAACAAATTGACGTTTTGGTCCGGCGGCGTCCAATTTGGCCAGACGCGCAAAAACCGTAGAAAAACCCGGCCCGCTCATTAGAAAAACGCGCGTACGCATTTTCCTCTCGAGGCGCAAAGCTCATCAATCCACAATAACGAAAGAAAAAAAAAACAGTCGTCCATCCTCGACGTTTTAATTTGAAATTCAACGTTTAATTAAAATATTTATTGTGTGCGCAGCGATCGCGATAAGATCGAGATCAGTTCGAAATTAATGTTTCAATCCCACGGAAACATGTAACCCGAAAATAAAAAAAAAAAACGTATATTTTAATATTCGATGCACCAGATTAGACCAAAAAAAATAAATAAATAGTTTTCTGCATAACTTTAAACGCTATTGACACGTGTATCGGAGTAATTTATTAATTTTTTGTTACTTCCACGGATTAGCCGTCGACTCTGCGGTGATCCGACGGTCTCGCAGTTGGTTGCCTCTTTTACGGTTCGGCTGAAATAATTAGTAACGAACCCCATGCTGCGACTCATAATGGCCGCAACAAAGCATTAATTCGCGTTTCCAATGTTTCATAAAAATCTTTTTTTAATACGTTTAACAGAAACGTTATTGCGTGCGGCCGGGCGATTGCGTGATACGTAAAACAAAAAAATTAGACAAATCCGTCGATGACATCTCTCATCTGTACAGTTCGAGTTTCACACGCGTACCACTCCGCGTTCGGATGCATAATGTATGCCAATAAAATTGCTGTTAAATGTTTTATAATAAAACCGGCGACACGGACGCCTTCGAGAGAAGTGCATATGTTTAATGGCGCAAATATATATATATTTGCTAGAGAGACGAGAGAGCGATAAACGCAGGAATGCCGCTGTACTATCTGGCCGCGATCCACTAATGAAAACAAGTGGAAAATCCGAACGATTGCATATCTAGAATCTTATGGCCGGGCAAATCGTTAACAATTATACATATGACCGGTGACAGTTTCTCAGTCCAGTTTATGGCGCATGCTCGGATTACCATAGCCTAGAAACCTTGTTTCGACAGACAAATCATGCGAAAAAAGTGCTCGTGCGCAATTGTACTGTCGCCCGATAGAACACATATCGAGTTGCTATTTTTATTTTTTTCGAGAAATATGGCGTATTTTCGATGTAATTACGTTGATTGGCCTTTGAGTAAACGGCCGACGGGGAAAAAGAGGGCCGCGGAATAATCAATAACTCAATCGAGCCGAAAGCCTATCGAACCGAACGAAAAACTTTCGGAAGCTCGGCCGGCTATTGCGCAAGGAATCCGTGAAAAATCAATGCGGAAAAGTTGCGCGTATTTTTCCTTAAGTAAGTTGCATCGGCTAAGTGGAATTGCATGTCTAAGATAATAAGAAAGTGCACCTTGCCCCGGTGCGCGGTACTTATCGCCGTGTACACGTACTATGTATTCACTTTACTTATCGACAGCCCTTCATATTCCTCAGCGAAATATTTATATATACTGCCGTCATAACCTGTCAATTCAAAGTATGCCAAAGTGCTTTTAGCATTTATCAGCGCGGAGGAGGAAGACGAGGAAAAAAGAACCGCGATGAAAATAATCTCGCATTAAAATACTTAATGAATGGCGAGAGCGCCGATATCGACAATGCCAATTGTGATTTATCAAACGTGCAAATTTAATAAAATATATAAAAATAATAATAATTTCGCCGCCCAACTGTCCAACTTTTTTGCGTTTGTAATGGAACTTGACAATGTGAGCCACATTGGTTGTTTACTTTACATTATTGACTGTCGAAAAGGTTTCACGTATGTTAGCGAATTTAGAGTTTTTTTACAAACTGATAAACCGCCATTTTTCAAACATCGAAGAGACAAACGCTTCGAGTGAATATACTCAGACCTCATATAACAAGGTTATATGGTTCCACATATTTTTTATCCTCTTCCACTCCATGGGCCAGACGTATTGGCCTAAAAGATTTTTTAGCAAACAACTTGTACCAAGTTTTTTTCATTAAATTTCATAATCGGATATCAGATCAAACCTTTCTTATTCATTTCTCCAATGGATATCTCTTTAAATAAATTTGTAAAAAAATATAATGAGAGTAACTCATAGATTCGACTAAAAGTAGACAGAGTTGAAAGGTTAAAATTCATACAAAACTAGTGTGTGCGTTCCATAAAAATATCGTGGTTTATATAATCATTTTCTCTTAAAAAAATGTTCTAATTTATCAGCTAATCCCAAAGCTTAATTTATTGCTTTTAATGTGAAACGTGTAGTTGCTTCGCTGCAACTGCTTTTCTGAGTCATTAATCATGCTAGGTTCATCTAACATTTCGACCAGTTATCCTTCGTTAAACGCAAGGTCCATATTTCTACAATATCTTCAAATATTCAAGTGATCAAATCAATATTCACAACAAATATGAACTCGAATCTATGATTTACTCTCATTATATTTTTTGTGCAAATTTATTAGAAGAGATATCCATTAGAAAAATAAATAAAAATAATATATAGGGTTTGATTTGATATCCGATTACATGTCACCTAGATCTATATCATCGAATATGATCTAGGGGTGTCTAAATTAGACGTATTAATTAATGGATAACTAACGATTCGTTAAGAAATACGTATTTTTTTAATCAAACTTCGTATCGTTGATATATATTTTTTTCGGGAATAATTGCTGTATTCTGCCGGGAGCATTCGTCGCAGCCGTAGTAGATTGACATCGCCCCTGCCAATTTCAAAGGAATTTTCGGCCAGCTATAAAAGTGGCATTCGCTGCCGCGGGTCCTGAAGAATTCCGATTCCAACGGGTCCGGCCGTGCGTTTAATTACAGGTTGGCCAACCGCCGCTGCTGAGGACTCCATTAGCCGCGGCGGCCCCGCGTGCATATAAATTAATTAAGACATATTTAATTGATAAGGATGTGCAACAATGGACTGCAATTATTATCGGTGGCGGCGATTACCGCCGAAGAAAGGTCCGCTAGTCTCAGCGACCTCCGCGTCGGTCGCGAATCGGCAATAGTGTCCGTGCTGCCAGTAAACAAGGTTGAGGTCCGCGTTGGTTTTTTGCACGCGATTTTTCAATTAGCGCAACGCTGATTTGTACAATGCTCCTGGTGTAATGCGTCGGCGATGATTAGCACGAGGAACGGATGGCCGTGAATTAATATCAGCCAATCCGGCAAACATCTGAATGTCTTCGAAACTTTAACACATCATTGGCGGGACACGTAAAATTACATTTTTTTTACCGACTGCAGACGGAATGTGGGACCCGGAAGTAAATGCAAACCAATCGGCACAAATGATCATATCAAGCTATTTATGATCTTGATCATAAATAGTTTTATTTATTTAAAAAAAAATTAACACCAACATTGCCGACCAAATCTACCAAAATTACTCTTCAGCGAGTAAAACAAGATTTAAGATTTAATTAATTGACATCTCAATAGATGAAATTGATTGAAATCATCAAAGGATCATCATATACGGATCAAAAGGATCGACTTACACTATGCTACAACCAAGCATACAAAAACATTTAAATTATAAATTTAATCCGGCCTTTCAACCTGAAAATCTACCTCTTAACTTTGCGCAAATGCTCTAAATTCGAAGATGCTCGATTTATTTTATTAAATATTTAATAAGTTTTATTATCAAGAAGGATTCAAGCATTGAAAAATATATCATCTACTACATTAAAAAAAATTACAATGATCTACAGAGAGAAGATTACGATCTCTATAATATTTTTTTGCGATGATTAAAAAGATTCTAATTTGTAATCGATTTTTCATTGCGCAAAACGAGTCGAAATGTGTTTAACGATCAATTTTGGAGAGAAAAAAAAAGTATATAATGCCGATCCAAAGTGAAGCCAGTAAATATCGAGACGAGATAAATATCTGAAAGACGTCAATTAATGGCAAATTTAAAGGGCTTTGAAAATGTCGTTAAAGTCGATAAAACATTGAGTGTATAAAACGAGCATCCGAAGAAGAAACTATACGTTTCGTCGGTTTGCTGCCTAACACCAATACCTCTATTAATATTCGTAATTATTTAAATCTCGGATGTACACACACAAATTAAATCTGCGGTACGAAAATCGATATATTTAGTTTCGCGTATGTGACAGACGCCGAGGCTAACGTCCTTATAATTATTTTACAAGTCGTTAATGATATTTCGTTGGAAAATTCGCTATTTCGAGTTGCGCTTACACAATAAAACAACAAATTGCTGACGTCACGGCGATGGAAATTGACGCACAATGTCGTTGTGCAATCGCCAAACACGCTAATATTAATAAATATAAAAAAAATATATGTATAATATATATATATATATACGTTCGAAGGGTATTTATTTATAGTGTATTTTTTTTTGCATCGAAAAGCCTTGTCACTTTTTCGCAACGCCTTTTACGACTCGGATTTGCATCCGCGGTGAAAAACCAACAGATAAGTTTACGGCTCTCGGGTCTTCGGCGCATAAAATCGAGAATGTACTGCATGAGAAGCGACACACGTCGATTGTAAATCAGCCCGTTTTACGACAATTATTGGACCGGGGAGCGTGCACTTTTTTATTTCGCTTTTTTCTGCACAAATCCAATATTATCAATGGCCTGGGCCACTCGGCATGAACCTGTTGACAGTATCTGGCCGCGATCTGGCACACAATGCACACGTGCACCACCGTGTACTGCAAGCCACCGTGCGCTACTGTCAATTAATGGCAATTTGTCAAACTGCAATATCCAAACACGTCGCATCCGCACAAAATGTATGCGGAATTGATTGAACTGATTCGCAAATCGAATACACGCATCCCCGGAAAACTGCGTGAAAATCAATTAAAGCGCTACGCGCGTTTTCCCTCGATTTCTCAGAAATAAATTCGATGTAATAAATCAAGAATCAATTACGGCGACGGATCGTCCATCGTTTTAATGTGAATCGAATGCGTTTTATTTATTTTTTTCTACTCACCGCTGCAGTGCGAAATTAATTTAAACGCTAAAGTGCACTCACCTGCGAACGAATGGAAAAAAATGCATTAAATAACAGCATACAATGTACGTAAATTATTATTATTGATATATTATACGCGGAGATGATTATCGCCGCATTTTCAATATCGTATCGCATTATTATGTGCCAATTTTTCCGGCAGCAAAAAAGTCTATATATATATACGTATAAGGAGAGAACCGACCCCTAGTTTTCACGCAACACGTCTCGCCCTGAAACAATCTATAAATTGCCTCATTTTTACCTTTCCATAGCCTATTTACCGAAGTTCTACGCGGGGCCCTAGGCGCGTAGGGGAGAGCTGCGGGATCCTACCCAGCTTTTGTTTGTTATTAACTGAGGATTACCGTCTCCCTTGTGGGTTCTACCCTGACGCAAGATGGCTACGGGCGAAGATCCCGCCGTCGCGCCTCAAGCCTAAATGATTTAGAGCTCTGCGAGCATCGCGAGGAATCGTAACGAACACATTTTATAGGCCGCCGATTGATATACAGCCAGCCTGTGGAGATTTTTTTTTTGTAAATTTTCACGGCGTCATTTTTGCGGAACGAGGTTTACAGCGAGCGGGGTCATCAAGTGTGCGACCCTTCGGGGTCGTAGGGCGCCACACCCTCGCACTTCACGCGGTGATTCCAGTGAAATGAGTTGGCCGTATCTTCCCTTAATGCCGGATCAAACAACAGCAGTCTCGGGCCCACCCTCTCGCTTCCTTCTCCGACAACAGGTAGTGCACGAACACAACTTACAATCTGGGCGGCTGATGAGGCCGACGCTACCCCATCGACGACAAAATTGTATTTATGGCCGAGAGGAAAAAAATATATTTTTTGAATGCAGTGGTGAGGTAATGTAACCTGAATGTCAGAACCCTATTACATTTAATGTGACTAAAGCAGAAATATGAAAATGACTCAATTAGACTAACAAAATATGACGACATTAAATATCAAATTGTGCAGATTTCACTGAAATATGTAAATTTTCGGCGATTCATGATTTTTCACGACCTCATCATAAACAGGTGCGGTTATTATCAGATAGCAACATTAAATAATTATATTCTTATCATTTTATTAAACTAGGGATTCGAATCGGAACGGAACCGAAAAAAAAATGGGTTTATTTCGGTTCGAAACATTTTCAAACACGCTGATCTCTACAATCCTAATTTTCAGTTCAGTTGTCTCTGTTTATTATATTAAAAATATTTTAGAATTGTGGGAGGAAAACTAATTTGCATATCTTCATTTGTACAAAATAACAATAGTGGTTTTAGATGTTCCAGACACACAGGTTAGTGGTGAAAGGACGTTCTCTGGTTTAAAATTTATTCTACGAGACAATACAAATAGTTTGAATGTTAATACATTGGAAGATAGTTTAATCTTTTTCAATTATAAATAAATATACCCAAGAATCAAAAATATACTCAAAATCTATTTCTATAAAATTACGAGTTGATTTTAAGTATTAAAATTTAACCATTTTTTATACGACAACTATCATTTTTAACGCAATACATTGACGCTGAAAAGCAATCTTGCTGTATCTCGAATAATTCAATTTCACAGAGTTAAATTGTTTTTTAAATGTCAACCTTTTTCTACTGTCTCTTATATCACGAACATTTAAAAAAAGATTTTCATTGGTAAAATGAATAAGAAACATCTATGAGATTTTATCTGGTATCCTATTCAATCAAAAAACATTTTTTTCATTAAAAAATAAGAAAAAAAGTTAAGTTATTGATGAAGAAATTACAGCACTTTTAGTGAAAAAAATTTGGACCCGGTATCCTTTTTACCGTATCGTTTATTTTCGAAATAGCACAATTGTTTTTCATGTTTTATAATATAAGATATTTTTTAAATCGTCCAACGGTTTCCACTTTAATCATTTTTTAGTAAAAACAATTAGAATACTGTTTATTATTACATAAATATGTATTTATTTTAAAAAGTCTTTGTATTTTTATATAAATTGAAGATAATTCGAAAGCAATTCTATTATAACGGAGTTGGGCTAAACGTCGATAGATTCCGACCTTTTTTGTATCGATTGTTACGAAAAAATCTCTCCAAATATTTACACATCAATTACTAGATATGGCGCGGCGAAGAGTTTATTTTTCCAAACTCCCTTTGGTGGCCGGGGTTTCCCAAGCGGGGCATCTGCCCGAGACCACACACGTCGCGACACTCGAACAATAAACACGCAATTCCCGGATTTCCCATATAAATTCTGGCGGCGACCGGGACACGTGGCGTCTCCAGAAATAGTGCGCCCTTCCCGGGCCCGGAATTGATTATGTGTCAATTAAAAGCTCGGACAAAGGAAATCGTTAGCCCGTCAGAATTTCACGTGACATTGGCTCGCCACGGCTCGGCTGCGCGCAGAGATGGAAACGTGAAAATGCACAACACATGATGGCGCCGAAGACAAATTGCCGACATGTGCGAAGGAAGCCGGTGCTTCCGATCGTCGTTACGTTTCGGACAGAATCCATCGCGACTATCCGTTTATTGCGTCCTATAATAAACGCGACGTACACAAAGAAATCAATATTTTTTGGCACGTCCGCGAGTGCAACGTGGCAAAGTGTGGTAGAGCGGGTTATGGCCAACAAACGCCGGATTACGGCCACATTTAATGACCGAGTGGTAAAATTAAAATTAGGCAAAGCGCGGCAGCGGCCAAGATTTTATATCTTCACTTGCCTATGAAATTGGCCGACGCCTACCGGCGCGGCACGGGGGGCGCGGGGGCGTCTAAACTTTCGCCGCGGAAAACTAATATTAGTTTCAATTAACGGCGTCCGTCCAGGTGGAAATTGAAATCGCGCAATTGAAGTCGCGGCCGCGTCCGATGCGAACACTGCGATTGTTTACAGAATCGTTTCAAAGGAAGACGCCGCCTCGCCGTTTTTAATTGCTCTTTAAACCTGGACGTTTAATATCGTCCGCATTAAAAGATGCTCTATGTATGTAATATTTTTTTTTCTCCGCATCCAGATTCTTTGGCTGGCGTCGTTCGGTGCTGGGCCGCATCTTCTAAACAAAGCCGCCCACAAAACACTTTTTTGTGTTCGCCGCATAAACACTCTTTTCCCAGTATCATTTCCTTTAAAGTTTTATAATCCCGTTTGAAGGAAGATAAAAAAGAAATAAACTCGCCAGGAGTTCATCTATGTATGATGATGTAATGCCGCATTGTTTACATCCGCAAACCACGCACTTTCCACGTATGCAGAACGAACATCAAAGGGGTTCGCGGGGGTTCGCCGCATCAATCGTTCCCTGTGATCTCCGGTCGCGATGTATATTATTCGGATTCGGCGGCGTCGCGGATCGACGCCCTTCAGGTGAGCGTCGCGCGTCTTCGGTCAGCTGGGGTGGCCGAAACCGCAATAAGCAAACAGAGTCAAGGGGCGGGCTGGTTTTCTATTGATATTGTGGGAGGGTGTGGCCGGAACGCCCGCCACTCCAAACCTTCCAAATGCGCTTCCATCACGAACACGCCACTTCTTCGGGATCACGCCAGATTGATGTACGCCGACGGGGTACGAGTGGTTCGCAATGTTTATTGATCAGATCCGCAGAGCAAATTCGCAAAACCTCCCCCTCGGATTAGAAACAATGATCTAATTAGGAAACCATTCATCATGGACACGCATCCCTTATGGCCCCAATAAGCAATAATAATTGGAAACCCCACCTTTTCTAGTGGCACGGGCAAATTGAACAATGGAGGAATTAATGGGCTCACTTGGTGGGACTCACACGGCGAACCCTAACAACGATATATTTTTATTTTAATTCTACGACGAAACCTCTATATCCGTCACTATAAATATTGAATAAGACGTATATAGAAACAGTACAAGTTAGTTAAAAAATGGATTATTCTAAGATTTTCATGATATGCCTCATAATTTGATCGATATTGTGGATACGTGACAATCTCACGGTTTCACTCGCACTTGGCACATCGTACCGGATGCGAGCGGGGGAAAACATCGCGCCCGTGCAACAGAAGCGAATATTGTTTTTATTTTTTTTCGCAATTGCGAACAATTAAGGTCAATGATTACATATATTATTTTTTATTTAGATTTTTCTAGGCAAATACAAAAAGTTTATATTAAAAGAGTTATTCGCAAAAAATCAAAAGTAGTTAATAAAGTCTAATATTTTTTCAAATACGGATATATACGATATTTTCTTTGGTTGAGAAAAATAAACGACAAAGAAAATCGTGTGCACGCTGCATTACATTATTAGCATAAATAATAATAATGCTCCTATTATATCCTGCTGAGATCGGCGAATGATTAAATCGCAGGTACCGAAGCGCAACTGGAATTGAAACAGAAAGAGCAATAATGGGCAAGATGGTTCTATTAGTGGGGAAGAATGATGGATGTCCCTGTGTATTGAATGGAACAAGGGGGTTGGAAACGAAGAAATCGTCACGCGATGCATCTCCTATGTATTTATGTACACCTCCGCACACCAATCGACAATAATGTTAAAGCAAAATAATCGCCAAATAAATGGAATAAAAGAAATATTTATATTCGGGGTGGAAACGTGTAATTTTTCCAGACATTTGAATTTCGACGTCCCTTCGCATTCCGCCGAGAACAGAGGGAGAATTCATTTCCATTCATCCATTCATAGTGCACGTCAATGTATTTTTCGTTCGGATGGAATCTGGGAATTAAAAAAAAAATAGCAGATATGAAATGGCAAGTATGAGTCCGTCCCCGAAGAGAAGAATCTCCCCCAGGACTCTGCGGCAATTCTGGCACACGTCGTGACGTTGACGTGACACGTCCGACCAAAGGAGCGCTTTAAATATTGACAATGTGGGGGTGGGACGACGGGGGGCGTAGGCCCCATCACCTGTGTGTATGTAAATGGGCTCACATATGCAGGTGAACCGACGTATTCCCAGGTCGGCAGCTTCGGCTGAATTTATTAAACTATGAAAGAGTCAGGATGTGCGCGCTGCTTTGCGGAATACCAATCCACTCCTGCGGCGGCTGCGGAAGACGCAGAATTTCGGTCTCCAGCGACACATTTTCTTATGGCTCATCCCAAAACACAAAAGACACTCCCCGAAGTGGCTCATTTCGTATTTCATGAAAAAGAATAATACACGATTTTCGAAATAATAAACGAAAAAAATAATGCCCACAATTCAATATGACCTTGTATGATATCAGTATTGATCCGTCACGTTTGCGATTTTTTTTTTCAGCGAAGAATTTTAATGAACCGCAATTATATTTAATTGATTTTGAAATTGTACACGGACAAAAAAACATACAGAGATGATTTCATCAATGAAATAAAAATATATATATGTACGTAACATGAGCGTGCATCCATCCCACTTGCATCCGACTGCAATACGGTAGCAGTTTGGGTCGTAACATTTACGATCGATCCGATCGATGCACAATGGCTTGATTGAGCAGCTGATCGGACAGATCGCAAACTCCGATATCAAATTCTCGCAGCAGTAAAACTCCGACCGCCCAATATGTTTTTCCGGTGAGTGAATATTAGGTCTAAGATACGATAATATTATTAGGCGCGTAAAAAAGCAAGAGATGTCTTTACACACTATGCGAATGGCCTTTTTACGACGGGTCGTAAAATCTCCGCACGGTACTTGAGCGGGGCCACGGCGACTTACGATCATCATCTGCACCACGACCGTAAATGAGGATAACTGCTCATCGCCACCGACGACGACCACTGGGGTGGGGCGGTCGAGTGGGGTGAGGAGGCGATAGCAATATCGTAAACCGCTCCGGAGTGTTGCCGAACGTAATTTGAAAATGATCACCGGGCATAGGAAATTGTGTGTTTTTACGATTGAATGCCATTGGTCGGGTCGGATGTGCCTTTTTTACTGTTTTTACGCCAATCACCTCGAGATAGAAAGACGTATACACTCGTTAAATTTCGGTTTTCGAATTGTTCAAATTTATTATTTTACAAATCGGACAACTATGATACTTGTTATAAAAAAAACCCAAATTTACTACATCAGAAAGGATTTTATTAGATCGTTAAACATAAACCTAATTCTTAATTATTAACTCAAACGACGTCAATGAAACATAATCGTCGATTAATGATAAAATCGTAAAATATTCATTAAATCATCTCAATTAACATTACACAGCTAAAACGATGAATCTTAAAGCGATGATGTTGTTATTGGTATAATTTTAGATATCAACAAAGATCTTAAGAACGAGCTTTTAGATTACAAATTGTATGTATGGCATTTAGCTCTGTCCACTCTGGATATTTTTGGTCGAATCTACATTCTACTCTTTTAATTAGATAAAGTAATTTACATCCCCATCAATCGAAATGCATTATAGAGCGGGATTGCACCATTTTCCCAGGTTATATGACCGAAGTGAATAATAAATTAATTCTCGCTCAAGTACCGCAATCAAATGACCATATAACAACCATTCAATAGCAATTCTCTGAGAATGATACCACGGATTCAGTTATTATCATATTTTTTTTTCAGCGATATTGTTAGCATTCGTGTTTCGTGGATTGAAAAACATCAATTTCTCATTGTGGCGCGCATTCCTCAATGTTATCTGGCAAATATATGTGTTATCAGCGTCAGCATTCACGTCATGTTTATCTGCCATAAAATTAGACTAAATATGAATAATATCAGATATCACAAGACTTCTGATCGTAAAGTTTTTTTCCCAAACAATAAAAAAAAATCTTTCGATGAAAAAAAAATTAGTGTAGAGCGCGGCGCAAGAGTTTTTACGACGTCTATTTCTGAGATTATAAATCCAGGCGTTATCAGAGAGCCGAAGCCACATTATCTCTGTGGGTATACAGAGAAACAGAAACGCCGTGTCACACTGTCGCCTTCCGTATCACGGTAGAGTAATCTGTGGTAATACACGGAGAAGCGTTTCTCAAACAAGACGACCGCTCTGCAAATATTTGGGCAGCTATGCCGTTTTGTATGTGGCCCCTGTCAAAAGCAGCGCTACTGTACGCCGGAGAAATCAAATGATAAGAGATAAGTCTTTGTTCATCATCATCATCATCAGCGGCCATTGTGCAAGCGGCACAAGGTGATCAGAAAACGTATCGAGTTAACGAAAAATTTCAGATTTTGATACAATACTAGTTGTTTTAATCAAATGTTGAACGATTGTTACGACAGACACCCTGTACTGATAATCTGGTGCAAACAAACAAACGGGCGCCAGTATTTGAGCTAGATACGTAGATGAATGAGATCTTGAAGATGATACAAGAATTGTCGCCGTTGATTTCGTAATTGATTCGATCAAATCACGTAATTGGAGTGTATGCAACTGTTTGGTGCAAAGCAAAGGAGCGGATCGGTGGTGGCTGTGGGATGAGGCGGTGTCCCCGTCCGCTGAAGAAGCACTGAAAGAGCACTGCGCTCCCGGTTTTAGTGTCTCCTTTCATTTTTACGGTGCCATCCTGGGGTCGTACACACGTATTACAGCACGTTATCATTTAGTGCCCAATGCCGGCTTTTTATTTTATTTTTACGCCGAAAGTATCGCATAAAAAGGTAGTAAACCACTATTTATAGTTGAGCCCTAGCGCGCACAGATGCCGCTCTCCCGTTCGGTCCCCTCTAGCTCGGTCTCCCTCTCCCGGATAACCCGGATTTTTTTACTGGTTATCATGATAAATTTTACTGACGACGTTTTGTTTTATCGGCCCTTGCCAACGTTTATCGTCCGATTATTACTTCGCATCGATTGAAACAAGTTGGGCCGTATTGTTTTAATTTACGGCCCGCATTTAACATTTAACAACCATCACGACAATCCTTATTTCCATTTTTTTGCACATACACACGAGAGCTAACGAAAAAAAAAAGAACTGAAGAACTGATTCAACAAATGTAGAAGAAATAATAACGATGACATCGCCGAGAATTCCGCAGTGAGTCGTCGCAATCGTAGAGGCGTCAGTTAAAAAAATGGGTTACTTCTGGATGTGAGTCACATTAGTCGCATGGCATAAAAATAGTATTAAAACATTACGGGTCGTTAAAATGAAATGGACATAAAGCGTTCACTTACACACTCGTAAATCAAGTCCCAAAATTTTGATCCAGGGCTGCGCCCGTGTTAATTTATGCCGCGGAGGACCTTCGGCACGGCCGTAGCCGCGGCCCTCGGGGTGCGTCTACGGGTCGCGGCATTATCTGCAATTACTCCTGGGGGCACCGTGTCAGGGCATCACTGCTGCGTTTATGCGGCCGTAAAATGGGCCCATAAAAAAAAACGCCCGGGCTAGACTTTTCCCTTTTACCGCCCATCACAGTAAACATTTTATGCGTGCGCCGAAGTGCTTTTCAGCTGAACCTTATGGCAACTTAAAATTCCATAATAATCACGGGATGGGTCATGAATAACGTATCCGAGATAGTGGAAACTATTCAGACGACAAATCATAATTCATGCAAATTTTATACGCCGCGGCATAAATATGTTGGAACGTAATATAACACAGCATCACTGTTCATGAATTAAGTATAAGATTGCATGATATAATATCAAAAAAAAATTTTAATGCCATTTTGATTTCTAGAAAAACACAGTAAAACAAAAGATTCTGTTAAAATAATGGCAATAATTATGAACGAGCTTTTAATCATAAAGTGAGCTTAATATTTTTCAAACTGCATAAATTATATTGCTCGTTACGTAGCCTAAGGAAAGAATCAACAGAAGACGAGGGCGCTAATTCTGCTAGTAAAAAAACCATTGTCTTCAGCATGCAGAGCTAATGATGTGTTTCACTCATATTTGCAGCGATTTTATGCTATTTTAAACTCATTGTTATATATGTTTTTATTGAAATATTAAATATATTAGCAGCGCAGTTATTTTGCCATCTCAACGAACTGTTTGGAACAATCAGCGAAAGTCGATGCAGGGAATGGTTTGCCTGTTTCTAATCTGGCAACACTAGCTTGGAAGATAACCAAGAAAGAGGTCGAACGTCAAATTTTGACGACCGGGCACTTTTGGCACCCGTGGAAGAGGACAAAAGCTTGACAACTTGAATGCTGACCGAATGTGGATCATTCAACCATCGTTCGTCGTCTTAAAAAACTCGAAAAGATATGGAAAGTGACTGGATAGGTCTCTGACGAACTCTCCCACAACAATAAGGCCGAACGTGTCCGATAATTATGCACCAAAATGCATGGAAACTTTGTCTTTGGTCTGTTAGGTCTATTTTCTATTATAAAAATAATTAATATAAAAACACGGTTGTTTTCGAGCCGCTATGACGGATCGGTTAATAAAGAAAATAAAAATTGGTGAAAGTAACTTTTACGGCATCCATTTTCCGGAATTTTTATAAAATATTTGTGCTTTTTTAGAAAATTTATCAAATTTAATTCGATACAATTAAAAAAATATTATTTGATTAATTCGACGTCATTTTTTTATCATCTGAAAACTATATCGATTTACATATTTGCGAATACTATTAATAACGCTGAAACGAAAATGAGTGGTCGGGAGAGCGGGGGGAATTTTGGTACGTGTCAGCGTGAAATATTGACATTTCCATCCAGTGTTAAATAAACGCTGGATGTAGACCGCAACCAAGTTTCGGAATAATTGAAAGTGCAAATTTTCTTCATTCGCGACGTGAATTTAATTACAGAGACGGTAGACGTTTGCGGTCCGTGAATCTGCCAGACTGTCTGGTTTGTTTGTTCGCGGCGATAGACAAAATTTTCTATACGTACACACTTATATGAAAAATGTTTTCGCCGTCATATTCGAAAGAGAGAGAGGGGGCCGGGGGGAGGGATCGGTTACAATAACAGAGTTATCCAATAAATGCGACAATATTTATTAAGGCCGAAATGAGAATTTCTGTGTAATGTTCTTAAAACGTCTTATAAGTCTGTCAGGGCGAAGGAGTAGGGGTGGCTTTGGTATTTTAATATTGAAATGCCTGTAGGTACCGCGGCCCTGTAACATTGTTACCGGGAGAGAGCGAGTGAAGGCGAGCGAGAGAGAAAGAGGCGGTGGTAGGTGCCCCCAGGAATAGTTCCGGCGGAATGGTAGAGGAGGCATTCACGGTAATAAAATGTATGGTACGCGAGACGAATCGAAAATTTCGTTAGAGAATTCAATGTGATCAAGGTGATGGGAATGAGAGCCGTGTCATTTATCAAGCCGTGTCATTTTATATATATATAAAAAAAAAATATTTAGCGAAAAATCCGCATTTTAAACAATCATTAGACTGTGGCGAAAGCTCGTTTTGAACATCGCAACGATTTATGTTGAAACTGGAACAAAACATGTCACAGCCTCATCAAGAACAATGGTGTTAGAGGTTTTAATCAGCCGGAATAGAAATTTGAAAAAAGCTGTGCGAACAATGCCGAGGGGAGGGGCACACGCAAAAGGAGGGGTCGCCAACAATTTGGAGAGGTGAGGAGATTAGCTGTTGAGCAAGTCGTACACTGGCGCAATAACAATGGCAATAGTGGGTTTCGGGTTTGTTTCAAAGCTCATCGCGGTGCGGTTAAAAGTCTCTGCGGTTCTTATTAGAATGGCGCTAATTAAAGCTCACCCCGCCCGGGGCCATTGTTGTATTAGCTCCAGCCATTGTCTCTGCGGTTTGCATGAAAGGTGAGGAGACCGTTGCCCATCGCCGAGAGCATAACTGGCCATACGCACAATCACGATAACTCCCCAGAAATAATCCGACGAAGAATGTATTTTAAATATACATGCATATATTTTTTCGTGCGAATATGTATTAACAAATCAGAACGCAGATAATAATTTTATATATTCAACAATAAAATTTAACAATCAATAAAAATACGATACGATCCAAAAGTTATGACCATTTATTGGTGTAACTTCTTTACCGATTTAAAATCACTCGTCATTTATATTACACACAATCAGGGCTTCAAATAACATATTTATTGCCGATAATATAGTCAATTATTGCATTATGATAATTGGTAACAGCTAAAATAACGACATATTAAAAAATCATTGAGAAAATATTATTTAATTATTAAAAATTTAAGAAAGACATGAAAATACAGTCAACCCTGCGGCAGTCCCTTCTATAATGCCCTGTTCTAGAACGCCCTTTTCTAAAAAACGTTATTTAATTACATATTTTGTAAATATATAATACATTTCTGCGCGAAATAAGTATGGCTTGTGATGATAATATAAGTTAACCGCGACCAAGCTATGTTACTAGTCGGATAGATGCCCAACGAAAGCTATGAATTTAAGAAGAACACTGGCCAGAGGGTATATAAGAGGAAGAGACCCATTACCCCCTCCGCATGTTTTATAAAAATATTTATGTCGAAGTTTGGCGCGTTGGAATTAATTAATATCTCTATTAATAAATTTGTAAAAAAAATATAATGTGAGTAACTCAGAGATTCGACTAAAAGTGAAGTGGATATAGTTAATGCCATCCATCCTTCGTTGAATAAATAATCATAAAAACAAATAATATAATTTTCAATCCAACTGAAATAATATTAAAAGAAATGACCAGTGTCGTGGATTGACACTGGGGGGGGAATATTAGCGTGAGAGTCATTCCCTTGCATCTTTATAATCTTTATCGAATCTTTGTATGGGTGAATGGCGCTTTGGAATCTTTGGAAAAAAATTATGTATTAATTTCGTTCAATTTTTAAAATAAAATTAAAAAACCTACCCTAAATTTTGTATACCTCTGGCCTTCTATGGGGCAGTTTTCTATAGCGTCGTTCATAACTCGGCGCTATAGAAGAGTGTACTAAGATTTGGTATATAAAAAAAGTACAGGGAGGAGTGCACACATCATCCGAAGAGCGTGTAAGTATCGACTTGTGCAATAACAGAAACCATTGAATAGAAAATTGAAAACGTACAGTTTCTGGGTAGTATATATTTCATCATTATAGAAAAGATTAGGCGTATGTAAAATAAATGATGAAACGCTATGAGTAAAATGCTTTATAATTAAAAGTGATCTTCTCAATGAAGTGCCTCGACCTAAATGCACTGGCTCTATCTGACTATATTCTCTCAGATTAAAGTAAGATAGATAACAAGTGAAATAAAGAATTAAAAGAATAGATAAAGCATGACTTTGATCTGTGTCTGTTGTTGTGGTGTGTTTCGGGCAGATGGGACGCATGCGCACTTTACACACGATCACAATTATCAGTCCATTGCGCTTTTAATATCCGATATGGCCGCCATAAAAGCGTTCAATTAACCCCGCGGAACAGCACCTAATAATGCAGTAATGATATTCCATCGCTGGCACTGAAACCGACCAATGTACACGAGAGCACACATAATTAAATGTGGGTAACCTTATATTACCCATTGTGCTTTGTGTTGTTTGTACAACCGCGACGCGGGGTAATCGCTCTTTTTCACCATCACAATCGAGTCTATGGGACTATCAATGGCACTAGGAATTAATTAAGATTATACACAGACACACACACGATTCGCAACGGAAGACGCGTCCGAGTGATTGATACGGGCGAGATTACGCCCACGAAAGAGTCGAAATGCAACGACGGCGAGACCGATTCGTTCCGATCGATTTTCGACGTGAAACTCCGACGCACTTTCGGCGACGTCTCTCCCTGAGCCCGCCAGCGCCGGAAGCGTAATAATACGCAAGATAAATTGACCCATCGAGCTCGGGGCTCACGGTTTCGTTTCGAATATGAAATAATGATTTTTTTCCGCCCTGGGGTATATTTGTGTACGTACGTATGTCCGTTGACAGTGTATCCCCAGGTGGCGGTGCCAAGGCGTGCCTGACTCGGGGCCCCTGCCCATATTTTCAGCTGAAACAGGAAGCCTTATCCGAAAGGGGCTCCGCCGGCCCATTCATCATATCCTCACGGCATGTGCTGAAACGGGCCTGTGCCGAACATCAATATTTTCCGAGGGACGCCCATGAGAAATGGTGAAAGCGAAGAGAATGAATCTGCGAGCGGAGCGGTATTCGCGTGCCGCCGGTACCTCCGCATGCACTCCGTCTCTCCGTTTCGTGAACATTAATAACAGACACAAATGAAGAGATGGTGGACCCACATAAATATCGCGAGAGTCCGTTTCACATTTCTGTGTCGAGTCAATTAAAATTGATTCGAGCGAAGAAAACTCTCGGGGAATCTAATACTACCTAGGTATCACAATACTGATTTATGTACAATACGACGCACTCTCGTTTTACACGATTTTGAAATAGCTCGAGAAAATGGATCGATTACTATAAAATATATAAATGATTTTCCTAACAACAAAAAAAATAAAGAAAATCTCTGCATAAAAAATAAATAATTTGTTTGTAATATGAAGACTTTGATGCCGAGTGTATAGGCTTAGTGATGAGTGATGATGATGAACATGAATCAACAGTGAACCACTATATAGAGCAGCTCAAATAAATTTAGAGCGAGCTAAGAAAACGTCTTCAGTAGGAAAAGTGAGGATATTTTCAGTTCACTAATTAAATAAGCTAATGAAAAAAAATATCATAGAAAACATTGACCACTCTATACAGATTTAGACAGATTTTTATTAAGATAATTTCTTAGAATTGATAAATGCCGAAGATGTGTCATTGATACTACCTATGAAAATACCTTTCTATGACTCTTTTGTAGATAGAATGGGCTCAGAGACGAGTGATGATGATGTGGAAGAGCTACAATGTTGAAAAGCCGCACAACATTCAGAATAAGATGAGAAATGAGTAAGAATTTTGATAAATAAAGAGCAAATCTCACCAGATCTTACAGTTACAGTTCGGGCGATTTCGCGCGGTACTTTTCGCTGGAGCCGGGCGATTTGGGGGAAAAAAATATTTTATATAAAAATAAATAACGACTCTAAATTTACTAATTACTAATAAGGACTCATATGCGCGTCCCCGGACGGCAGCTCTGTCTCCACGAGGACGTAAATGCGAGTCGGCCCGACCGTTGCTCGGGGCGCCGCAAGGACTCGCATACGAGTCCCCCGGACCGCTGCTCAGGCGCCACGAGGACTCGAATTCGCGTCCCCCGGACTGCAACATGTTAAGAGATGCAGAATGCAGAAAGTCTCAGATAAAATGATCCAGATGGATTATAAATTTTATTTTAATTTAAAAAAAAATCTATTCTAATACGTCAAGTGTTAAAAGCTTCAGTGATCGAACAATTCAAACGATTTAGAGACCGAAAGCTATCAAAATGTATTTGAATTCATCGGCGACACAAGGCCCTTGTATCAAATGGCTGTATCGATTGCGATTAAATCCGATTTCCATACAAATGCAATGACACCGGTTGCAATCCCGCACTTAAGCGCTCCCTCCTCACTGCCGTACGCACAATAGTAGCACGTGGGGCATTACACATCCCACCGTAATTATTTCGACAATAAGTGGCGGATCATTGAATACAAAGCCGGGACGCCGTAATTATCCCGGGCCGTGAATGAAAATCTTATGTGAACACGGGCACATGTCACCGGCAAGGCGATGATGGCGCAATTCCACCCAGATTGCTGATATCGCGTTTGATTGCCCGGCAATTAATGTTATGACGGCGAGGGTGTCTGTCGGCTGCCATTTAATTCCGTGAATCCCGACAGACAATTCCAACGCTCTCTCATCCACCGACGAGACGACTGCATATATGCACTAAAAAAAAGTGTATAAAATAAATTGCATACGATTGACCCAATGGGTCGGACGCAGACTCGGTCTCCGGAACGGGATATAACGCGTAACTTATAACATAATCAGCGCCGTACGCTTTAATGACTTATAGAATATGAGATAATATTATAATCTATATGCTGCGCATATAATTTATGTTAAGTAAAACGCGCATTAATTTATGATACAATGCGCATGTACAAACAAACGCCGTATGAGGAAAAATCTATGAGAAAAACACTGGATCTGATAAGTGCTATCGTATATCAAGACGACAGTGCTGATACTCTGATACATTTTTAACCTAAATACTATTATTATAAGTCTAAATTATATTGAATATTTATGTGTACATGAATATTTATGATCCTGCATTTATTAATAGTGTAACATATTCATTGATATTACTCAAAAGAACAGCTCGTAATGAGCATGAATTTTATATGAAGCATAAATTGAGGACGGGTTTAAAGAAACCTGCTTAATACTGTAAAGATTCATGTACAATTAATTCAGTAAATGATTTTATATCAAAATCATACGAAGAGAGAAAGAATAAGACATGGACAAAAAGTTTGTGCAATGATATTACAAAATTTCATATAATCACAATACAAGTTCTTCAATGCAAACATAAATGCAGATAAATTATTATCATACAAAAAAAATCTAAATACTTTTAAATGCATTATCCCATACATATTAGCCCTACATATCAGTCAAATCTTTGCTGTAATCCAAACCGATTATATCCAGACACTTCGTCCTTAGTTTTTCCAAGTTCTAATTCTAATTTGGCAAGGATGATATAATGATTTTCACAGATTTGTCCGTTACATTAATTTGTACTAGATCATACAGATATATATATTGTAAATCCTCTCATAACGCCGAGATAGGAATAGCGCTATATAAATCAGCCCTATAGAAGAATTGCTACTCGTAAAAATTAAATATTTTTTAGTTGTAACTGAAAGAAATCAATACGTCCAACTTTTTTACATTAAAATATGTCAAACTTAACCAATGTTATGGCTTGTAGGTATATAATATAGGGTAAACGCGACTGAGCCAAGTTAGTAGTTGGATAGATGTCCGACGAAAACTATGAATTCAGGGAATTCTTTATAACACTGGCCAGGTAAGTAAGAGGAAGAGACCCATTAGCTTCGCATGTTTTATAAAAATATTTATATAGATAATTTGGCGCGATG
>JAGXCT010037164.1:34426-70979 GCA_022495035.1 Philopotamus ludificatus | reverse complement strand
AGTACCGCGGGTCGCATAAAGCAACTGTAACTTGAAGAGGAGATCATACTTTGATTAATTTGACAATATGCATTAGTTAATATAGTTAACATCTCCGTTATACACAAGTAGATAGATAAATCGGCTAATTACTTCTAAATTATATATTTAGTTCATTCGTTAGGCATAGTGAAAGCTGTGTGCATTTTTAAAAATAATAATCAGGGAACGGTCAGAGGTTAGTTGGATTACAAATTTATTTTGTATCAGATAAATGTTATAAAAAAAATATACGAGTATATCTCAGAACGGTTAATAATAGAAATCAAGAGAATTATTTTATGGTTCACGAGAATAAAAAAATCGCTCTTCATTAGCGATAGTACCGAATAAATTCTGACATCACCTGATGATAATATTGTTGACATACGATTCCACAACAATTGTATACCGACAGAAAAAAGATGAATATTAATTATTATGCCTTTAAAATATTTAAGGGAGCGTTAAATCATTAAAATTTACATTTATGTATGCGCCGAGCACTAAAAGGATCATTTTACAGCTCATTCCCGGCTTAAGGAGGATTGTTAAATTGATTTTATTAGCTCCGCCGTATGAATTGTTCGACGGCGGGCCGCGTCTATCGGCGGCGGCGACGTCGCCGGCCGACGCCCGTTGACGCGAATCCGCGTCGCCGGCTCGCGAGGCGTCGGATTTATTAATAGCGTTGCACCGCACGCGGTCGGCTCGCTCCTCTAAACGTCCCGCGGGCAATAAAAGCGAAATGTTTTCTTTAAATCATAAAGTTCACAAAGCGAAAACTTTATGCGGCAATTAAAACTTCATCGCATCAACGATGCGCAGGCGCAATTAAGGACGTGTACCGTACACATGCTGATGCGTAGACGTTTGCATATGCGACGGTCCTGGCCCGATTCCGTAATCTTCATTTCGCAACAATAAATTTGCAAATGATTATGATATGCGAACGGGAGGGCCGACGCCGGAGGAAAGATAGAGAGAGAGCGCGACCGCCGGTGCAAACTGCGCTCGGTGCGTAAACAGCCGCAAGAAAATTTATGATCTGTGAAAATAATTGAGTTTTATTTGCGAAGCTTGTTGAACACATTCGCAACGAAAATATTATGCTTTACGATTGTATTCATTTATGTTAATCATTCGATTTTTTAATACACGTTCACCGCGGCGTACATGTGCGCCTCGGCGCGATATAATAAACTGTGCGAAATACTAATATATTATAAAATTGCATATGAACGCTGCGATGAAAGTCATAAAACGTGCGTTGCGCAATTTAGGCGCCAATTAGCGGCTTGTTCGCAAGAATAATAACCCCTGCAAAGGTCTAGGTCGACGTAAGCAAGAAGAATAATGCATTAAGACGTTAACAACAATACCATAATTAAATATTTTATGGCATCAATGGCAGCATTAATTTAAAAATTATACTATAATTAATTGATTTAGATCGATTTAATTTAACCTAACCTATCTTAACCCTCAGATTTTTAGAAGAATCTAAAAATAAAATTAGAAAACCTAACCTGACCTCACAGCTCTTATCAAAACACAATTTTTATTCAAAACACTTTTAAAAAATAAATTAAAAATCGTGTAATTTGAAGGAAGGCTAAATAGACAATCGTAGTATTAATTAAGTTTCAAGAAATCTAAAAAAAAACGTATATTTTTAATTATTTACTTAGTGGTTCCAATGATTAAATATTCATAATTCTTTGAATTAATTAAATTTATCCTTAGTGTCATTTCAACGAATATTACTTCACCAGTCTTATCATAATTCTCAGAATGATTTTATGAATTAATTTTTGAACCGTATAAAATATTGTAAAAGTGTAATACGTCCCAAACTTTGAACGTGTTATTCTCGAAACTGAGAAAAAAATAAAATATGTATTACTAATCAATCACTGTGGAAATTATTACGTTAACCTATGCAACTCATCAATTACATATATTTGTTTTCTTATAATACCCATTAATGACGAACTGGGATTACAAAATCGAACACAATCCATTCTAATTGATAAAATTAATAACATAAGCCATAGTAATTGGTAAACAAAACTAATTATATATAAACCAATACGTCATGAATAGAAAATTTGTCAATGAAAATTATCGACGTTCCAACGATCATCGCAATAATCCCGATGATATTGACACGATCGCAATTGCAGCTGAAACGCTTAATTTTCGACGATAATAATATCTGATATATTTTTTATAAGATTCGAATATTCGTTTTTTTTATGTATATGTACATATATATCCTGATTGATGTGACTTTGGTACCCTTGGGATTCCGGGCACTCCCGGGGCCGCCGAGGCACAAGGAAAGAAAAGCGGAGGGCAAACAGTATTACCACCAGGAGCAGGGGTGGCGCAGAGGTGAGTAGGGTGACACACCTACAGATAAGGCAAAAATAAATTAAAAACTGGCACCTAATTTACTCGGGCGCCGTCCCTGTATCTCCGATCTAGCGCCGCTGTCCGGGGTGAAGTCAATATCTCACGATAATAAATTGAACGGGATAATAAGTGAAAAATTGCATTCATAATAATAACGGACACAGCTCGCCGTGTTGTATGTTGGAAATAATTTTAAAAAATATTTCCGTTTTAGAACATCATAATTCCATATGTAATGGATAATTTTAAGCATAAAAATAGTTAAAAAAAGAGGTATATTTATAATGGAAAATAGACCCCAAGCATTTCGTGTCAAGGTATTGATAAATTCTTCATCAATACCTTGTCATTTTTTGAAAAATGGATTATTCTTAGAATAAAACGAGCTTCATAATTTGGATTTATAACTAATCAATATAACGCGTAAATGACAACGCTTTTGCCAATGTCTCACGTTTCAATGGCACTCCTCTACATCGTACCGAATGCGAGCGAGAAAAATATCGTGCACATGGCAACAGCAGCGAATTTCGTTGTTTTTTTTTATTTTTTTTCGCAATTGCAGATAATAAAGGACAATGATTATTTATAATATTTATTCTTTAGACTTTTTTAGACAAATAAAAAACTTAGGATACCCAATATTCTAATATTAAGAATGTCAAGTTAATATTTATGGTTCTAAATAAATATTAGTGAATAATATTCTGAATGTCGAAGAAATTAATAAAATATTTACAGATTAAAAAATATATTGTCGCCAGTAATACGAGCGTTTGTCCGGATTTCGTACATTTACCGCAACGTGTCGAACTGAAAATATAACCACAATAAATATTGTTATGGGAATTTGTTTGCGCGAAGTATAAAGTTTGCGGTCCCATCTTCCATAGTGATACATAGACCATTAGGGATGGCCGAAGATCATTATTGATATTTTCAGAATAACCAACAATAAAATTAAAATTAATATATTATCGACACAATTTTAAGCCGATAAAAATTAAAATAAAATGATAGTTTAGTACGCAAAATAAAAATAGCTGGTAAAGGCCGTAATATGTTTAGCTTAGGTGGTGGGGGGCAGAAGACGCGAGAGTGGGGGGCAGGGCTACCATTTCAGGGCGACTTGTTGTTTCGTATGTTTTTTTATTGGGAAAACTCAATATAAAATGCTAAGGGGAAGTTTGTATTAATGTACTGTTTAATATTCGTAGATAGCTCGCGGTGAATACGCATATGAACAATTATATATAATATTGAAAGAAAAAAAATAATTTCAGCAATTTATACAGCAATGAAATGCGGATTATATGAATATATTTGATGCGTCATAGCAGGGTTAATTTTTTAATAATATACTCCTGCTGTACGCCATCGAGAACTAACATTATTATACGTATTCAGTCAATATTAACTTGGGAATTTCATTTTATTTTGCATATATTAGAGACCGCTTTATATGTTACGTACTTTATTACCTCCGCCATGCATTACAGCGATGAATAACAAACTGTGGCTCGAGACATGATAATCATTCTAATAAATGCATAATTACGATTGCATCTAAATACATCGTTATTAAGAAATACTGCACTTAAAATGAAGCGTAATCTGATTTTTATTTCATTATTGATATGAATTTCTATTGAATATTTTTTACAGTGAGAATATATTATGTAATTAATTTTTTTATAATTTTTTTGATTGTATATTTTGGAAACTGTGTCATCTGAAAAAATGTATATTCGCTCCTCCATCGCCATATAATATTTAGGTTACGAAAATATGTTGACATATGAATTATATGTATATTTGTGTTGCGGAATATATGAAAAATAATATCGCTACGGCTAAGAGATTAAAGTAATATGTTTTCAATCTATAGATGAAAGTTGGTTATGGTTTCATCCGGTTCGATCGTAAAAGCGCGCGACTCTACCGCTCTGTAATCTATTAAAAATGTTAAAAAAAATAAAGTTAATCACTGCATTTTCGTAATGTACTGCGGATACATTAGCGTAATAAATTTGTTGGAAAGTGTTTGGCCCCTGAGCACTTATAGCTCTGCAGATTAAAGAAGCACTTAACTTTATTTTACACATAAATTAGGCGAAATTAACCTCCCCAGGAGCCATAATATCATGGCGGGGGCGATGGGGTCTAATCGCTGCTAGGTAGGATCATAAATTGTTTTTCAATACCGAGGGATAGGTACTTGGGCGAAACTTTTTAAAGGTCCCATTAATTTTTTCGGTAAATTTTAAAACTTCATTACACGTTTAATTTTTTTGCGCGAATTTTTCTTTTCAGATTATTTATAATCTCGTTTAATTATTGCGGCCGTTTGGATCATAATGCGATTTTTAAAAGATTTAGCACGCAATTTGGACCCCTCCCATCCAATTGCCCGTCACTAACGACCGAAAAAAAATTAATTTTTCCTAAGAAATGCGGCCGTTTTGAGGTGGGGTCCTGTCTCAAATATTTCAGGGGAGCTTAATTTTTATTTTGTTAACGCTCAAGGGGTGAGATTTGAAAATTGAAAAGTTTTCATTCAATTTATTCCATTAGCGGCGCCGACGCCGTGTTTTAATCTGTTTACGCGGTAATTACAAGATTTAAAAAAAATCATAATTTCCGCCATATTTATATTTGAGGGTGTTCGTTATTGTATTAATATTTTTATGGCTGAAATAAATTGCTGGTTTTTAATTAACCATTTATTAGATCAAAACACATTTAAAATTCATCTAAATATATATAATAAATGATTTTTTAATTTTATATCCATTATTAAAAATATAACCATTTATGAAATAAAAATTTTCAATAATTTTCCTGATAATAAAAACATTTCATTTAATACACACAAAGTTTTTAAATAAAAATTCAGTAGTTTCAGCGAAATTTTTTGGCTAAATTGAATGCAGATTATATTAATGGTAGTATTAAAGAACGACTTCTTTACAATATTTTAAATAACAGAGGTATATTAGGTATAATTTATATTAAAAATATGATCCTGAAATTTTTCAGCAAACATATATTACTGTGATACAAAAATAATTGCGATTAATGTTTATTAATCCATCTTTATAATTAGAAAAAACTGGTACACGTACACTAGTGTGTCAAAAGTAAATAGACACGCGAAGAAAAGTCGGTTCTGTGACTTCAGTTGTGTCTGGTGGCTCCAAATCTATCATGCCAGGACTCAAAACAATTTTTTTTGGCAGTCAGAACCCTTGTTTAGTGAGAATTAATAATCAGTTGTATTTTCGAAAGGTCCTAGATACAAGGATCGTCTAAGATTGACAGCTCCAAACGCGGCCGATTTATTGGGCATTTTTATTGACTGTTTCTCAAAGATCAAATAGATCCAAACTTCAGATAACAAAAATGAGGTCTCACAGATGAGGAATCGCTTCCAAAAAACAGCGCAAAGGCATCTCTATAGTGTTGGGCTTCACAAAAGAGTTAAAATAAAAAACTTCTATTGTCTATTGGAGTCGATTGTTGTCGCGTGTCGGTATTAGACGTGGCGGCGAAGGTGGTTGGCACAATCATGGTTTCGTAAATTCTATGGATTTATGAAGAGTCAGGCCGCTATCCAGGCCAATTGGGGGACGTGTGTGTTGACAGAAAGTGTCCGTAGCACCCGATCAGACCGTAAATTAAATACGAATTGGCCCTAATTATCGTCTGATTATTATTGTTACAATCCGCACGTTGACAGCTCGGCTCCCGGGCTCATGATTGGCGACCTGACCTATATTTGTAGAGCCTAGATAACCTAGTGAACGACCGTCACAATCCTGGCATCAGGATTGGGACGAACAAAGACTAGAAAAGATTCGCCTCAGGGTTAGAAGGCCACTTATGTATGTCTAAGTTTCAGACACAACCCCGATACAATTGGGCCAAACTGTTGAAAACTATAACTGAAGACTTCTTTGAAACATATGACCAATTAGAAGATAGTTTTTTTTAAGTTCTGTAAAATTTGGGGTATAATTTGTCATGGTGGAAAATCAGGAATTTAAATTCCGAAAAAAATAAAGCTGTTTTAGAAGACGGACTTATGCCATTGTTTGACAAGACAGTTGATAAAATGTATTCACGTTTATGGAAGATGTAGCTCCTCACCATAAGTCCTATAAAACAACTTCCTGGAAAGACAATCGATGTCTCCATATTTTGCCTTGGCATGGACAATCATTAGACATAAACCCAATCAGAATAAAAAAATCCAGTAGTATAAATAAGCTAATGATGTTTTTAACTGAAAAATGGACTCAAATCCTACAAGAGAAAGAGGGATTGATTAAATATTGATTAAAAAAATGAAGAAATCGAAGTTAGTTTTTTTTTAAAATATGTTTGTAATATAAAGCGTCTGTTTACGTATTAATTTATTATTACTATGGGTAATGGTTTACTATATAAATTATTCAAAAAATATATAATAAAAAAAAAACGCTGATAAGAAAAATTTAACGAAGAAAACTCGCGAAATTTAATGACGCTGACTGTACTTTAATAAATTAATTTTAAGCAATAAAAGCTACACTCTAAAGCTACAAGAATAATTTATATAATGTTAAATCAGTGTATTTAATAATTTTGTTTTATTAAAAAAATAAGTAACATCTCAGTGGCTCTGGATTAAATTTTCATATATACTTTTCATGTGAAAATTTAATCAAAAAATATATTTACGTATTAATTAAGTATAAACTGAATTTATTAAAAATAATTCTTTATATGATCTCATATTTATCGCGTCAATAGTGTTGTTTTTCTGTAAAATTTAATTTTATTGGTCATATTTTGTGAATGAAAAAAATAAAATGAAAATCATTTATCGTCCCCGTTCTTATTTTTCAGTAAATCGCATGATTGTCGAGTGTTTGCATATATTTATGTATTGCCGCGAAAATAAAAGCAATCAAACGTATCGAGGCTCGGAACACATCACGACATTCACATTCTGGGCAATAAGCACATCGATAAATAATCACAAACAAGTTTTTATCATCCTATCGGCGGGTGCTTTTTTGGCCATGCAAAACTTTTGACCCATCCCCGTACAATAAATAAATAATATATGACACACGAGTCGGTATGGGGGAACAGGGCTAAAACGGCCGACTCTCGTAACTGAAAAATACCGACCGTTCAACGATAATTAACACAGGACCAATAAATAAATAGGATGGACGAAATTTTCGTGTTTAGATGGAAAATTTTTGGTTGACACGCAGATTTTTTCTTTATAATTCGTTGGAAAGTGGCGTGATGTTTTGTTGCCGGCTCCCCCCGCCCCCAAATATTTGTAGACAATTCAATCCGAAGTTACCGCCCCATTTCCATCGGGGAAGAACATAAAGATACATTATGAAAGGTCATAAAAAACACACGACGTGGCTCACAATAACGGACTGATATAAATATGATAGGAAAGAAGTATAAAACAACACCAGTTCGGAAATATGTATAAATGTTGGCGCGAGCTATTGTGCATTAGCAAATACTGGGCGCAGCACAGTCGAACACCACCCAAGAATGCTTAGAAAACATAATAAAAATTAAAAAAAATATCAATATAATATATTTCTTGTATCCCATTAAATGGACTTTAAATTTTTTTAAATAGAAACGAGAGCTCATTTAAAGTAGTTTATATATATTTATATTTTATTAATTATAAGCTTTGACACTATCGGGTATCATTATCATGATCATCATTTGCCAGCCACAAGGCTATCACTCGCTGAGGGCATGGGCCTTACCAAACTCTCGCATGGTAGTCGAGGCCAAAGGAACTTGAGTCTCACACGTGACATGAGGGCTCCCCTTTCGTGTCCATACTGCGGGGACCCGAGCCGTCTTGGTATGCGGTTTTTTGTAAAGAGTTTTCCTCTCTTGGCCATTGCTGGCATTGGACGTACATCTTCTACCATGTTGGTATCGGATTTTACCCTCTCCACTGTGTTCAGGCAAATAAGATGTCTCGGTAATATCATTTATATTGCTTTAATTAAATCATCAAGTGATATCATAATGTTTACAAAATCTCTTTTAAGGAATAATTTAGGTTAAAAAATCTCTTTCTCTGTCTTAAATTCAAACATTATTTTTTTGAAACTTTCTATATATATTTTTTGTGATAAAGTGGGATTTTGGAATAAATTTTGTGAATTTTAACACGAAAAAAGGAAATTTTTAATGATATTTTCGACAATCTTGACACTAATTATTTTCCTATTTATTATGGTTTTATTTAAAGTTAAAAAATGTTAACTTTTAAAAAAAACCTCTGTAAAATGTTTAATCAATTTATTAATAATTAGTACGTTGAGAGTATTTCTAGTAAAAATAATGGAATTATAGAGATAGGGTCAAAGGACTAAATTTTATTCTGGGATCTTTTTTCTAGACACACATGTCATTAAATTTCGAATTTTCATAACTGATTCGTAATATTTATAATGAAAAATAGACCCCAAGCATTTCGTGTCAAGATATTGGTGAATTCTTCATCAATATCTTGACATTTTTTTGAAAAATGGATTATTCTAAGAAAAAAATACGGTTATGTGGTCGATATTTTGTATTTTTTAAATAATAAATATGTCACGTAATTGACAAGCGCAATCGGCGATATCCCGCCGCAGACTGGGCGTCGTCGCACGCGTAAATCGCACGGTTTCACTCGCTTTCGGCACATGTACCGGATGCGAGCGAGAAAGAACACGTGGCGACAGAAGCCAAAATTATGGTTTTTATTTATTTTTCGCAATTGCGGACAATAATGGTCAATGATTATTTATAATATGTATTATTAAGACTTTTTAGACAAATAAAAAAAGTTTTTAAACACTTAATCAACAATTTGGGGGTCCTAAATCCCATTAGCACGGCTAATTTAATTCATCATTTACAAATTCATGCCCAATAACATTTTTAACATCTAAAATTTTGTTAAAATAATAAGGGTTTCTTTATATTCTTAACGTATTAGTACTTGACATTCAATATATTAAATAAAAAGAAAATAAAAACAAAATAGTAATTCAACATAGAGTAAAACATGTTGTTTTATATTCATATCGATAATATTTTTTTTTTTAAATTGAGAAAGCTGTTTTTAAATATCTGAGGAGCTTTTAAAAGAAACAACAATGTGTGTTGTCAATGTATATGTATTTATTTTATATTTTTTATAAACATACACTAATACTTTTTGTTGTTGAAAAAGAATAATATTTTTATAGTTTCCTCGTAGATTTTTCACATTCAGACTGTGCCCTGTTTTATTGTCACGAAGAATATCTCATTTCAAAATAGATTATATTTTACATGTGATTTATGAATGACATTTGGATTCACATTCCGGTCATCCATTTCCAATTCCGATACAGAAACCGTGGGGTGGCGTCTAGGGGTTGACAGGGGATTGTTCTAGCCGAAGGGGTACGGGGAAATGGGATTCGGCGAGCAGATTTGATACCGAAATTGTGTATAATATGCATATGGCGAAACGTTGCGATTTGCAAATTTTCACAATTTTAAATCAACACATCGCTCACCGGCGACTGGTGTTTGAGAGCAAACAGATTTTGGACGCGAGCCATCGGAGGGTCGCTGGGTCGGAGCCTCCCCTGTCCGGTGATTAACATCGTTTGCGTCCGGTACACAGATTATGTCCGGCAATGCAAACTGTGACGCCAAAGGGTTAAGAGCAGGGGTGGTACGAGTGGCCCTAGCCTGACTAATGAAAGTCGAGCCCCCTAATCCGCTCGAACAGCGTATGAAATTAATTGCGCTAATTTGTCAATTTAATTATGCGGGATAAGAAATAATTGGAACAATCAATTCAAATCAAGAGTGTGTGATTTTTTTTTAAATCATCACATATATTAATATATTCAGAACTATACATAAATATCCAATTTTGGACTTTACATAGAAAAAAAAATGATAATTTTATTTCGCCATTTCCATTTCTCAAGTTTCACCTTGTGCCGAAATCAAATCTGGTTTGCAATTTGCCCTATACAACTCTATCATCACAATGTCGCCGTGGCATTCCATACAAATTTAGTTATGCAAATAGCAGTCGGAGGGCTCAACCCTTCCGTGACCCGGGGCGGTAATTAATACATATCTCACAAAACCACCCTTCACCCTTTGATGGTTGCTTTACAATGGTGTTAAATATTCTTCGGCTATTAGCGAGATCATATGAGAATTAATGATGCTCATCAAGGGCGCAATATTCCGAGGGCGTACCGGAACATTGTTGCACAAAGGGTAGTTGGCACCGCGCTAATGAACTGGGACTGAAACTTGTGTCCGGTATAAATGTTATATTTTTTTAATAATGATTATCTTGATTTGAATATAACAGTCATCTGTTATGAATTATATTTTTTTTTGTTATTAAAATAAAATATAAAAAGTATAAATGGCATGACGAAATAAAGAAAAACTATGATACAAATAAATAAAATATGTAAAACAAATAATATTATAATATATATGTTAACCTTGGTTGAAGTAGTATTACAATCGATTTTGAGGTAAAGAAAAATGTAAACTAATTTTCTTAACAAATAATCTAAATATTTTTTTTATCTGCATACTAAAATAAGTTAAATACAATAATAAAAAAAATATATAGTGCAAATGGATAGAAGACCTATATCTCTAGAATAACATCACACTCCTGTGAGTATACAAATCATTATTTACCATTTAACATCATAATATGCAGAAGAAGAAGTTTTTAAGGTAAGGAAAGATTGGTTTGATTGTATGAGAAAACGATAAAACTTGCATAGACTTAAAATAACTAGTACAGTTAAATAATATCCTTCAGTCGAAATTAAATTTTTAATGTTCACGAGACGAGACTCGTTCATAAAGAAGAGAAGAAGACTCCTTCTAGATTTAAAGGAGCGAAGGATCATCTAACTCTTCTCTTCGGCGCAAAAGCATCAGCAGAATTAAAATTTAAACCATTTTTCAATAAAAAAAATCCCTCTGCCAAGACGAGTTATTCTAAATATTTTACAGGTTTGGCTTAACGTGGAACTAATAAAATAAATTAATTATGTTTAATGAATTTTTTATAAATGTTCCTGTTGTTTCTGTTGTTCGAGAACTTTCTTTAATCGCAAAATTATCCAGAACGTATTCCCCGTGAGTGTTGGAAAAATTTCAACAACTATGATGGTCGATCGTAACAAGGTAATGTATAAATTAAACAAACTCTTAAATAAGAATATGAATTTTAATTGTGATGTGGAAGTAGAAGAGCTAGTCAATATTATTGTTAATTTTTCTAAACAATCTAATCTGGAAGATGAAGACGAAATTTAACTTTTGAAAAATAATGTTAAGGGGTTCATAAACCGACACTTGATTGGAAATGAAGAATGAGTTACAGAAAAAACTTTAATAAACTTGAAAGAACTACCAAAAAAAATTGTACTATAAGACGTGGTTGCAGTTTTTGTTCGGGTTCGTAATAGTATTAAAAAAAATATAAAATATAGACTCAGACACTGAGAGACCTTCAAGAGCATCCCATCCCATTTAGGAAGCAATTCTCTATTAAGAAAATTGATAAAGAAAGTATTAAAAATTCCTATACAAATTATTTTATGATAAACAAATCCCAATAAATATTACTGGTAAATTCTCAATAATTGTAATAAAAATATTATTTTTAATTACAGAGTGACTCTGTTCAGGGTGTAATTAATTGGAATAATGTATTAGGAGCAGAAGTACAAAGACAATATCGCAGGAAGTTTCAGGACGAACCACATACGCGACTACTATTGGAAAAGTGTTGCGAAACATTAAAAAAAATTGTAAGAAAATCAGGTCGTGATATTAGCAGTGTCCTTCGCATTTTAAGAGGTTGTAAATGGAGAGGTTACGAATTACCTGTTTTATCTGTAAGAATCTGTTTAATTACGTATTCAGGAGAATTGTATTATCATAGTGAGCATATCTAAAATGAATTATAATATTTGTAAAGGTTTACTAGAGAGTCCGGGGGGTTTTGGGGGTTATGGGGTTTCCGGATACCACGGATGTCTTATTTTTATTTCTTTTTTATTTTGTTTTTGAAAAATGGCACGCTTTACACAATGTCATTTTTTTCGGCAACGTTGTTCTCCGTTTCGGACGCTGCAGTAGACAACATTCCGGCGTGCGCTATCTCCCGTCGCCATTGTTGCCCTGTCGACATTATTCGCGAGCGGCCGCGCATAAATATCGCCGCATTTATTTATACGCGGCCATCGATACGTACGTGGCCGGAGACATCTTTTGGCCAAAAATGAGAATCGAAAATGCAACCGCGGCCGGGAAGGGGTTAAGTGTAGGCCTACGCGCCTCCCCGCTGATTCAACGATTGCATTGTTCTCTCGCGGAGCGGTCCATTGCTCAGATCCGGCCCTTGGATAATGAAAATATTGTAATTTATTAATACAACGACAATTAAAAAGGCGTGATAATTAATCTGATTCACTAAAATCAGATATTTACTATAAGACAGTGTCATAAATGGACCTAATAAATTAAAGAAGATTAGTTTCGTTGGAAATTTAAATATATAAACGTAATTTTTCCATCTTCTAGAATTAATTATTCAATGAATTATTTTTTAATTTATTTATTTCATAAAAAACAATGCGTGATTAGCATTACAGATTAATACAGGTAAAATAACAAATAAGAGAAATTAACGTAGAGATAAATATGGACAAATAAGTCAAGATAATAAAAAAAAATATGTAAAAATACCTTCATTAATTAATCTGTTATAATGAAGTTATAAAATCTCATATAAAAGTTCGACAAATTGGCGATATTTAACATCAAATATATCTACATAGTCGGCAAAGTGGTTTTGCTTTGGTTACCGGAGAGTTTCTGAGAGCACCTGTCCTCGCATTCAGCCCTCATTTAGAGATACCTAAGAAATTTCTTCTGTATCTTCTCTAATCTGAGGGAATTCAAGGCGTCATAAGGCGCCCATATAATGTAAATATTTACTAGGTTTTGGTATGAGTCGTTCCAAATCCAAGTATTTATCTACATGACTTTTAATAAAGATATGAATAAAAATAATAGTTGTTCTTACAATTATCCACTCTATAAAAAACCCTATCTAAGTGAAGCAGCATTGTGTCAGCCAGGTGCATTAACTACATTAATGCAAAATGATGCAAAGCAGCGGGGCCCCGGTATTCAGGGTTCACCGGAATTAAGGGACTTCTGGGCTCATTTTTTTAAAAAAAATAAAACAATATATATTAACGAAATATACCGAATTATTCAGCATTTACTAAAATATATTTAATATTTGGGCGTGGAAAGTTGTTGGAAAAATATGTTCTTGATTTTTATATTTTTAAATCAATTGATAATAATATTTTTAGGAGAGTTTCTGAGAGCACCTGTCCTCACATTTGGGGGAAGAAAAAGCACACGCGAACGAGCTCGATGGTAGTGAAGTGTCGCCCATAAGGGCAACTCGCACAGTACAAGGGGGCTATGTACTGCCCCAACCATCAGCTCGATGAAGTGCTTTGCCAAGTAGATCGACCTTCTTTTCTCGAGGGTTACATATCCCAGGCAGACATGTGGAGATAACTTAGAATTTTTATCTGAAATTTGTCTAATCTGAGGGAATTCGAGGTGTCATGAGGCGTCCATATAATGGAACCTGATTCGCTTATAATGTTGTATAACTAAAGTGCTATGTATTTAATGAGAATTTCTCAAGACAAATTCTTGTTGACCTCATACGCACGTCAAACTAAATTTTAACATGGAATCAAAGAAAAACCCAGATCTTTGACAGATGAATGCTTAAAAAGAGTTATGTTTCCAAAGTCTGTAATTAAAAATGATGAGCTCCTCTGATCTAGAAAATGTCATTGTTTGACATTTTCCAGCACTTAATGGAAGACGATTAAATATAGCCTAATCGTGTAAAGAATCAATGTCCAATTCTTTGAAAGGGCAATTTCCGTTGAAGTAACGGATCGAAATATTTTTAAATTGTCTGCAATAAATGAGAATTTACAATTAGGGACCCGATGAATATCATTTATAAGTAAAATAAATAATAGAGTTTCTAAATTTGATCCCTGCGGAATTCTGGAAAGTGTATTGTAAGCATTCAACGTTAGAGAGTCGTATGTTTCATAATATTTCCTCTCTATAAGGTAACTGGGAAAGAAACTAAATTTTAACTTTGAATCAAAAAAAATACCCAGATCTTTAGCAGACGATTGCTAAGGAAGAGATAATGAAAATATACCATAGTTTTTTTTAACAATTAAACATGCTGCACGTTGCCAGCTTTTTTTTTCAACTTGAAGTGGCTCAATCTCAATTTCAATCAATCATTATCAAAAAAGAAAATATAAAATGAATATATTTAAAAATATTTTCATTTCGTATAGAATTTCAACCCTCAACGATCAGACTCAATAACCGACAGCTTACTCACCAAGCCATCACCTCGAGCATTTAATTACGAACCAAGACACCGCACTTAACCCAAAGACTCGGAGACGCGGAGCTCCCCCACCATCTGTTCCTCCTCATCGCCGTTCGAATCCTCCCCGGCACCCTCCGCCCATCTCACCGAGAGAACTAATCCTTCCTTATGAGTTTCCCGCCATAGACTTCCGCGTGATTAAGTCCCCAACAGAGGAAAATTTACATCTTTCCCGCTTAAAGACTCGAGACGTCATAACAGCGGGAGAGCGGACGCGAAACCTCTGCCACTCTCCAAACATCTCAATTCACAGAGAATTAATTTTGACGGATTATATTTCTTAAATATCCGAGAAATTCTATGGAGGTTTTTACGCGGCCGGTTTCACAGCCAATATTTCATTTTTCGGCAATGAATATAAAAAAAAACGCCGGGAGAGAAAATATATTAATCCGCTTGATGGGTTGATGGCTGAAATGGCAGCGTTCATCGCGTCTGAGTCCATCGATGCAAAAAAGTTAATAACATCATGCTGTCGCGGTCAGAATTCTTCTTTCGGATGAAGATTACAGAGGGAGGCGGTGGGAGGGATTGTTTTATATTAGATACTTATTATCCTGAAAAGATAAAGGTATTTGAGATGGATAGGTAGATGAATGAAAAGCCAAGCTTTAAACGTAATATAAGCAGAACATATATAATTAAAAAATGGTCATGAGTATTGAAGGAATATTGAAGGAAATTAAACATTTACAATGTTTTTTTGTAAATAAAATAGGATAAGTGACTTAAAATTATTTCTGCAATTTATGTAATTGAAAAAATTAGATCAAATAATGGTTTAAAAGAACATTAACCTTTAAAGAAGGCAACGGAAAACCACTGCACTATATATTCCCACGAAAACCATGTATACGATTCTTCATAAGGAAAATCATGCACATGGTTACATTCTTCAGAAATGAGGGAAAGTGGATTAATAGTTTATATAAACAAATATAATAATAATATGTAATCGCTTCACGACTTAAAAATACCTTTGAAGATCAATCTGTACGAGCTTTCGTCCGTATACTTTATTAAGAATAAATTTGATGTTGAGAATTGAGCTCTCGCAGCTTGACTGTATCCCTACTTCTGTTATATAACTCGTTGACCTATTTCTATATGAAGTAGCCAGAAGCTGTTCACTTCAATAAGTCAATCTTCATTCAAAACCATTGGTACACCTCATGATAACCACACGTTTCACATACTTAGCTGAAAAACGCCGTTAATATTTTATTTACAAAAAAATCTTTTAATCAGACCGTAGTGATTATCAGCATACGTCCATTGTATTAATATATTTAATTTAATTAAATTGTTGAATTTTGAAGAGCTAGAGTAAAATAATTTTCATCATAGAAAATCTGATTACTGATTGCTTCCAAACTGAGGAACTAACCGGCGGCACTAGAGTCCCCCACAAGCTGATTATATCCGACAACTCAATACGTCTGATTAACCGCAAGGAATGCCGACATGAATTCGCACAAATGAAGACAAATTAGCGGCACAAAGACGCGACCCTCCCCCACTAGCGCCGGGTAGGGAGAGGTGCTCGAGTTAACCCTTTGGCTCCGGGCGCCCCCGCGCGGTCCTCCACTGCACTTCCGTGCCTTTTGACTCGTCTCTGTCCGTCTGCACGCTGATGAATGCCGTAATTGGCTTTGTCGACATTGTGTTGTAATAACGACCCAAAGGGTTAAAGAGAGCATGCAACTCGTGTCACAATTAAGTGCCTGCCGGAATGTCGGATTTGCAATTTAAACGAGCCGACGAGTGTTTCGCCGCTGCAGTGGCCGGGTATTAGCGAGGAGTGGGCTTTGAGACAACTTTAATAAATCCGACATACATTGTAATGCATGAATGGAGAATTTTGTTGCAGATGGAATTTTTACCATCGCAAAAAGTCGATTTATTTTGAGAATGGCGGATTTATGTCCTACATAGAACTAATTAACAATTTTTAATATTTGTTTTTAATCTTTTTTTTGTTTTATTAAGGATATTATTTTATTTTATATTTGTAATCATAATAATAGACTTTTTTGTTAAAATATTTTTCAAATAATAAAAAAAATAATTAGAAAATATAATCATATATTTCACACTTATTTCCTTATAATTTAAATTTCCCGGCATATATAATATAAATTATAATAATAAAAATATGGATTTAAAAAATAGATATTACTAATTTTAATAATTTAATAATTTTTGGTGACCATTATTTTTCTATTACATGAAAACTTGATTTTCAAGCATCAGATCCCAAATATTTTGAGTTATAGCATCCTTTTTTATGCAGTGGATCTTCCTTGCTAGTCCAAAATTGTTTTTTTTTTTAAAAACTTATCAACATCAGATGTGTTTTTTGGAGCTTACACCAGTGGTGTAGTTCGTTTTTTTTTTAATGACAATAGATGATAATTTAAACTATAAAATCAATTCATACAGCCAGAAAATTCAAATTTTTGTTTCTGAGATAACAATCTTAGCAGGAAAAAAGAACATTTCGTCCAAGAAAAATAAATAGATAGGGGTAGTAAAATATATTGGTGGTTAGCCATAAGATAATATTTTTATTAGAAAATTTTAAACCTTAACCTAGCCGTGCCGACGGCTATTAGGGATCCCATGTTTTTGATTTTTGTCTAATAATTCATTTAATATAAATCCAACATGTCACAAACTTTTTGTATTTGTCTAAAAAATAAATAATATAAATAATCATTGTCTTTTATTGTTAAAAAAATAACAAAAACAACAATATTCGCTTCAATTTCCGAGAACGCGATGAATTTTCTCGCTCGCATCCGGTACGATGTGTTGAATGTGAGTGACATGTTCAAAAAAAATATCAAACTATAAAGAATATCATGAATAACTATTTTTATTCTTAAAATATACCATTTAAAAAAAATGTTAAGATATTTATGAAGAATTCGTCAATATCTTGACATTGATTTGAAATGCTTGGGGTCTCTGTGAGACTCCATTTGGACCCCTCCTCCATTTTATTTAATTTTTTCTATTATTATATATACCTTTATTAAAAAAAAATAGTATGTAAATATTTGGAATTAAAATTATTCAAACCATAACCTAGTAAATTCTTACGTAAAATGAATACACAAATAAAGCTGTTAATGAGAGAAATGTACTCGATGCTTTGATAGCAATTGTTAAATATTTAGATTTAAATTAGTTCGTAATCTTAGATCATTAGTTAGTTACTAGCTAGCAGGCAGCCATCAAAACCTTTCTTGCCATGGCCTATTATAGTTAAATAAGCAATAAGAATATTTTTCTGAAGCCAGAACTGCTGATAACCCATTATAAACTGAATAGTTCTTCGTTAATACGTAATCCACCCTATAGGGCTCCAATCATGTAGATCCATTTTTTTTCTTTCCTTGAAATGGACCTCCTGACAGCCTATAAGGAGTCTATATGTGGAATCACTGATTTAAATAAATTTCTGTCATTATCCAGATACTTTTTGTCAGATGTAGGGGCGCAAAAATATTTAATTTTCTTATTCTATTGTCTCTCTGAATTATTCTATTAAATGTTGGGTTTTAACACTATGCAGATTTATTCAAATAAATTGAAAACATACTTATTTATTTGAATCTGAGGAATCAAAAGTATGAAATGACCAATACACATGTAAGTTATTATATAAAATTAATTTTCGATTTTTAAATGATCACTTGCTGGTTACAAAACGTCGTTCTATATAAAGTTTGGTACATACCGATTGATATATAACGATAATATCGGTTTAGGTTAAATATGAATGTATCAACATTACCCATAAAATTCCGAAAAAAAGGGCTAAACTCCAAACAACTACATAATCCGGATCGGGGGCCACCAGCGTAAAAAAAAGTAACATTAAAACCGACATCAAATAAATGGCAGATCCGATGGATTTACTTTATAGAAAAAGTCATAAAAAGTACGTAAAACTTCTTTTTCGCCAAATTGCATAGAAACTCACTTTTATCAACGATTTCATTTGCACCGAGCGCGCAGGGAGGAGATTTAAATCTTTCAAGTTTGCACGAGAAATAGAGAGAAGTGGGGCGCGGGGGGCGGATGAAAGTATTGACGAGGTCCGATTGAGGACCCCCGGCTGGGGTGCAGGGGTGGAGCCATTATTTGCCTATCGCCAAATATTCAAAGGCGTCTGATTGAAAAAAAGACAAGGATTGGAAAGAGTGGGGGCAGATCGTGGGGAGGTGCAATAGGCGGGGTGAAGAATAATAAGAAAAAAATACACAACGCTATCATATATGCGCCGGCTCAAGGAGGTCTGTATGCAAAGAGGAGGGAACAAGGAAGAGTGCAGGACCCGCACTCGGAAAAGGAGCACTTTTCATTTTATTATTTATTTTTTTTTCCGATAAGAGGGATGCAGGTATAACATTGCATTGGCGTCGAGAGCCATTGATATCAAAATGAATAAAATAAGAGTCTGAGCAGTTTCCGCTCTCATTGGAGAGTCGATTTGCATTGATACAATTTTATTTTTAACGTTATTTTATATTTTTATGTATTTTACTGAGCAATGGTTCTCAATTGGAGTTACTTTCTCATAAAACAATAGATCTTCTGTCCCACTGAATTTAAGTAAATATACAATTATATCAATAAATCTAACCTTCATTAAAATAATATGCTTAGTTATGAGAAGAAATATTTTATGTACTATTTCCTCTTCAAACTTTATTTTCCTCATTTACTGAAATAAAATAAAAATAACTATCGATACTAAGTATACATAGTATTGAATTAATGTTTTTGGGATGGATTTAATATAAATAGATTTAATAAGTCGATATAAAAAATTAGCTTAAGAAAATCGATTGAAGAAAACTCAGTTTCAATAAGTATCGAAAACAATAAAAATAATTAAATGAAATGGACTGATTTTAATTATTAAATAATATAAAATCAAATAGGTTATTTGACGTTAATATTTATTGAACGATTTAAGAGATTTATTTAAATAGATTTAAAATAAAAAAATAACTAGGTCAATAAAAATATCGAGAAAAAGGGTTTTGTTCATAACTCGCGAAACTATTTGGCGCCGATAAAAATATTTTTTTATACCATTATATATAGTATAAACCAGGGATGAGCAACCTGCGGCCTGACACACTTTCTTGTGCGGCCTTTCGAAGATTTTACATTTTTAATAAAAGCGATCATTGATTGAGATTAAATGATGTATGATAAGAAAGCTGATGCGAGTTGTTGTGTCGTCTATATCTGCAAATATATACCAATTAATGCCAAAGAAGCAATGCCATATTTGTCATTAACCTAGTCGTGCCGATGGAGTATATTAAGGACTCCTAGTTTTTGATTTTTCTCGAATAATTCTTTTAATATGGATCCTACATATTGCAAAATATTTGTATTTGTTAAAAAAGTCTAAAAAAATATATTATAAATGAATAAAAATAACAATATTCGCTTCTGTAGCCACGGTGTTTTTTTTCGCTCGCATCCGTAACGATATGCTAAGTGCGAGTGAAACATATACCATTGTCCTTATTGTGGTGTCATTTACGTCTCATATTGATTAATTAAAAAATCCAAAATATTCATTTTTATTCTTGGAATATTCCATTCCACAAGTCAAGATAACAAAACGCGGTTTTTTTTATTATTAAATCCGAGTATTTTTTTAAAAATAAATATATTTCTTTTTCAACTGTATACTTTATTAAAGGACACCCTTTCCGTTTCCAAATTTACGCGATGCACGATTGATCCGGAGGAGCAGAGCACCACACATTATCCACCGACTGTACAGAGCAATTCCAATTTCGATTTAAAAGTGGATTCAACAACAATCCTAGGGTTAGAATGTGCCTCTAGACTAGCGCCAGTTAGAGTGTTGCTCCGCGGCGATAGTGTAGGGTAACGTTATAATGTCTGAACGGTTTTCGAGCATGCGATAACCCGCTTCTTTATATCGTCATCATTGGCTTCTTGGGCCGCGGGGTGGGGGTAGGTCGCCGAGGCGCTGATGAATATGCCAAATATATTCATACGTATCGCAGTGACGAAATATATAATAAAATGAAAGGATTATCTTACGAGCGGATCGACCGCGACGTCCCATAGGGGGCTGGGTGTTAGTGCGGTCCGTTGCACTGGTGTTTTGCATATAATGTTTGGTCAGTTCCTGACTGGCAATGTATGCAAACCAGTCATGATAGGGCGACGGATGAAAGCACTGCGTTGGCGATACATATTGACGCGCCATTAATTCGGGAACGAGCCGCAGGGACGTCGGACTGCACTTCGTTAGCCGGACCAGTCGTCAGGGCCGGAAATTAAATCCAATTTTAATATCAAACGTGTATGGGGACTCGCAATTAATGCGCTATGAATACTTTCCAATATTATTAAACAAAAATGGCATTGTTTGTATTTATTTAATCGCATTGTTTCGGCTTCGGATGGCCCATTTAAAGTTTACAGCATTGCGAATATCTCCAATTTAACTCGAATAATGGAAACGCGGGGGTAGTCCATTAAGCTCTCGCATCATAATTAGATTTTAGACAATCTACAAATTATATCATTGCGAGCTCATATCCGAGTTCGCAGTCCGTGCCTGCTTAATATTCATAACTCGTAATGTATTAGTTACAAATGAACGGTTGCCAAAATGATTTAAATGCTAATTTGATAATTACAAATCGGAGCCGGCACCGGCGCCCGTGGGGTGGGAGCTCGCTCTAGGGGTGTCCGGTGCCAAAGGGTTGACGTAATGAAGATATCTATGCAAATTTCGCGAATATTGCACGGATGGATCGGCCGACGCCATTACATTGTACGAGTAATTATTGCTCGATCGGAAACGTAACCGATGCACTGTATTCCCGATGGACTCGATTATAGCATATCGCGTATCTGATGATATAACTTTGAATAATATATATGCAGATTTGTGTGCAATAAGAGCTCAGTGGCGATTATGTAAATATTAACAAAAAATCATTAAGCTAATCACATGAAAATGCACCTGGATATATTTTTGTTCAAAAAATCATTCCACAGACAAATGTAATTTTTTTTAAAATAATTTACATAATATTAGAATTCAATTGATTTTGCACTTAAATTATACGCCATATAATAATTAGTTTGAGAGAAGCCTGATATCTTTTAATGATGCAGTAGTTAAATTATAAATTATTTATTTTTGATATCAGAGAGATGCAGAACTGAACATTTGAACTTCCAATCGTTATTTTTTTCGATAAGGTTTCGGTTTTCGGTTCAGCTTGTTCAGCATTTTTTAATTTTAATTTAAAAAATATTTTGTATTATTATATTCTATTTTTTGGAATAGGTATTCAAATTTTTCTATTGTCTCATAGAATAAACTTGAAACTAGAGAAGGCTATTTTAACATTAACTTGTGTTGATGGAGCTGCTAAAATCCCCATTTAAATTTTGTATAAATCAGGATTCTAAAATATGACTATTTTTGTCTAATTTTCGTATATGATTAAAGTTATTTAATATATGTTCTATGTTTAGATCTAATGAAATAGAGAATCTTTGTGTCTCTAATGCTAATTCATTCCTGCTTAAAAAATCCTCTACGTCGTCTAACTTTTCATTGGACGAATCAGTTGATAGCAATTGTTCAATTGTGATTAAAAATTACTTTTCTAAAAATTGGAATTTATTCTGAATATTTTTAATAGTTCGGTTTTCGGTTCAACTCTGACTTGAGACCGAAGAGATCTCGTAAATTTATATTTCCCCGATTAAAATCGTATTAAATCGATTCAAATTAAGGTCTGAATCTGAAGGATTTTAGGGGCTTTGCTAGCGATCGAGTCCTTATTTAAAATAATAAAATAATAGCATACAGTATCTGATATATCTTTAAATATTATTGGTTTTATACTTAATAATAAAAAAATATGTCTTGGACTGCTTATTTTCCAAAGTTATGATTTTCTGATTAAGATATTCTTGAGGATGTAGAAGGACTTTCCGTCTAACTTGGCTTTCATCTCAATGTTTGATTGCATGTCTATAAAAAACATTGATCAATTTTAAGACGCCGATTTGATATTATTCGAGTATTAAGAAAGTTGTAAAAGCTCTTGTTTTTTCATAAAGCTTAAGTTTTGTTAAAAAGCTCTTATATTCTAATAACATTCTGTTATCAATTTATTTTCGCCCTGTAGTTTCTAATATAATTCATTTAATTTATTGTTACATTTATTAAAAAAAACAAAATCCTGAAGAAAAATTCAGATATTTCATTTGCCATATCTAAAAAATCCGAATTTCCTTTAATACTATCCAAAATCTCATGCAACTATTAAAATTGACGCATAGAGTTTGTTTTTTTATTTTATTAAAACTTAAATTGGCCCACAAGTGGCCTGCGGACCACCATTTGGCCATCCCTAGTTAAGATAGTTTAACTTAAAAGCACAAATATTTTTTTATTGCAATTTTTGACACATAAAACATCGATTTAATAAATCAGCTTTATAAATAATATCGAAAGAATATTAATATCATTTATTTAAAGATAATTATTAATATGTATTAACACATTTTATAATTAAATTTTGATCAAAATGACTTGATTTCGATCGACATATTTACCAATTTTATTTTCACATATTAAATTACGATAAATTGGATTCTGAAGTATAAAATTCAATACCTCAGGATTACTAAAAAATAATCTTGAATATATTTATGCAGTTATTATGTCAAGTGTCAAATATAGCATTGCATTTCGACTTCAAAAACACAAACACGACGACGTCCATAAACACTTCATTCATTCATTTCATGAATCAAAATATAAATAGGGGGTGGCACGCCACTGGTACGTCTCTGGCATATGCCACCCCCAACCTCCACATCTGGATCCGACCCGGCGGAGATGGGGTGGCGGGCACAAAAGCACATCCACGTTGTTCATAATGGATTTTGCTTGATTACTCAAAGACGTGGCTAATTCAGTTTCGTTGCCAACATACGAATAATTTAGCAACGGGAATTTGGAATAGTTCAACCGGCAAAGAATTATATTCGAAAACTATGGATATTATTTATTTTCATGGGGGAAATATAAAATAGTTTTCGTATGGGAGCACAATGTCGCTATCCGCCGCTAGAGAGCGCGAATAACGCTTCGAATAGTTAAAACTATTTTTTTGCAAAGCATCAATAATTCCATATTTATTTATTTTATCTATAAAATATTTTAATGAAAATTTAATTAAATATCGAATAATTAGCGGATTTTTTTTCGGCGTTTTACTATAAATATCCGTGTATTCGTTCATATTCGGTAGTGACGTGAGTGAAATTATAACGAGTTGGTTAAGTGAATTGTACGTGTCTCAAAAACGGCTAGAAATGAATGTCATATATCAGGAGCACTCATGCCACGGGCATATTAATTTTACTGGCCAGAAGTATTCAACCATTTAATTTTTTCTATATTTTTATATTAAAAAATAATAAATTCAGCTGATACATAATAAAGATCTCGTTCGATATTTTATTCATGGATTTATTACATTTTATTAAACATAAAAATATTTTTTAATAATTGTAATGTGTGGTTGAGTTCGCATCGAGTGTATTCCTAATGTCAATATTTGTTTAAAAATTGTTTGTCACCCCTGGATTTGTACACACAATAATCACAGCGCACGTTCACATAAAAGAATAACAGGTAAACAAATTAACTTGTTGAAATTGTTATTTTTTCTAGAATCTACAAGAAGTATAATATTTAATCTAACTCAACATTTAATTATATTTTTTAAGAACATGTTAAATATTTATTTACTAGATATGTAGTAATAAATATATCTGTCGAATCATTAGATACCATTAAGAAAAAATATATCTAAATATGTTAATCAGTGATTCATTGATGTAGAGGTTTTAATTAAAGTTATGATTTAAATGCATTTTTCATTTGAGGAATGTCTTAATTTTTTTTCTCAGAACGTTACAATCTCATTCACAAGATAAAATAACATTTTAATGAAATAACCGGAAATCATTCATAATTTTTTAAGCAGATTTCGCAGAAAAATTTAATTCGGAGGTAAAAAAAATTTTTTTTTTAGTCCTTTCACAAATCCTCTGTCCGTACCGTAGCGGGAGAAGCGAGGGCAGGGGTGGCCAAGTAATGTTACACTGCCACACTAAAAAACACAAAGCTCATAAAACACATAAAAACGTCCGGACACGGACTACCTTGTTACTACAAGTGGCAGTGGTGGCACGTGGCGACAAGTACCATTAACACGTGTAAAACTGACACAAACACTACCGCTACTATAGTTTTAAATTAAAACAATACTACAAACGACAGTTTATTCATCACGTAATAATTAAAATATTATTAAACATATATAAACGAGGTGAATAAATATTGTTATATTTTATAAATATTTTTTTAAATACAAATTAGATATATTGTGCGACGTCCCTGTGTTGTTTTGTATGCAAAGTAAATTTTATGAAAAGAAACTGGGGTAGGCAGTCAGCTTGCCGCGTATATTACGTTAAAATATTAAAATCCCAAATTTGGAGGTGAATGAAGCGGAGTGGGCAGGTACTCTCTTTATTACCGAAAACAAAGAAAAATTCCCAGAATCACATATATTTGAATTAAAACAAATAAAAAACAATTCCCACATATGAAATTATAACATTTCTGTATGATTACGGCGGTGGCACGCGGACTGAATACTAAGAAGCTGCTCAAATTTTAATCGCCGTTGACCACGAGGAGTGGCCTCCCCAACAATAACATTAAAATTCAAGATGTAACAATATAATAACACCAACAACACAATATGAAAGGCGATTATGTGTTTTTCTCTTTTTTTTATGGCCGCAGCGAGCTTATCGGCGGTCATCGCGTTTTTGGGTTCTCATTGTGCTTCCACTGGGACCTCCGACTCTAATGGATCAGAGGAGGACAATGTGGCACATCCTCCGGGGTCACAATTAAAACAACACGTAGCATATGAGTAATGAAGCCGCGGCCACGAATCGTGTCGTATATGATATAAAATATGTGAGCGTGATGTACCTGGTTATTTTTTTATTACAGAACTAAAATAACATAAAATTATGAGATATTGAAATTAAACAATCTCAAGATTGTAATATTATATATTATAATTTTGATAAACAATCAAATAAAAAATACATTTTGTAATAATTTTGTTAACAAGATAGTAGTCGATTTCAATTTATTATAATAACGTAATTAGTAATATAATTATTTATTAACCCTTTGCACTCCAAAGGTTTTTTCAAAAAGTTTCTACCAGCTTCCAAGCAATTTTTAGACAATTTTCTCAAATAAAAGATAATTTTGTAAAAAGTGGGTAAAACAGGTTTTTTGTTAAAAAATGTAAATTTATTTTATTGTTAAGATGTTTATTTATTGAATCAAATTTAATAAAAAAATGTAGTGTGGTATATTTTAAAACATTCTCCTGGATGAAGGGATGGTTTTCGCTCGCACGTATCGCAAAAAAATGTTGTTCTTCTTCTTTTTCCAGTTGTATTGCGATCAGAACATACCAAACAGTCTTTGTATTTTGTGCCATCATATATGAAATGGGGAGCACCATCCAACCTCTGTTCCTGATCACTTGTCGACGCACGCGCCGGTTTGGACTTCTCGGCACGAAAATTTCCAATTAACTCCATCAACAAACTCTGTCGAAATTTCTTATGGCTTAGGGGTTTTCTACCTTCTTTTTTCTCACATTCGGTATATAATATATAAAAATTTACAATGGATGTTTCCATCCCCCAAAAAAATAATTTCCTCCACCATTTCAGAGTTTTTCGCATAAAACAATATGACGTCGCATATTGGTCAGCCGTGTCTACCCCACCCATATTTTTATGTAATTATTAATTACAATAGGCTTTCTGATAAGTTCGGGTTAGGTAGTAGGATTTGAGATCTTCTGACTCTCCTTCTCACTGATTGGGATGATGATGTATACTTCATACTTAGCATTGCTACAATACGTTTATCTCTCCAAGCTAATACCAACGTATCTTCGGCCCCGTATTAGATGTCCCAGTTGAAAAAGTAATGTTCGATATATATGGATCAATATTTGTTACATCCACCCATGATGTAGTAGTAATAACTGGAGCCAAAAGCTCTTACTATCGTTTTTTCATATCACTATGGATCTGCATAACACGCCGTCCTACAACTCTTGAGCCAACATCTTCCTCAGAGGAATTAGAGTCAGTTACAAAAGGTTAGTAGTAGATAACGATACGCCAACTGTGGAATCTGGCCAAATAGAAATGTTCTTCTTCAGATAAATCCAGTCGTTCTAATATCTCATCAATTCATTCATGTATTCATCATCACTTTCTTTCAAATTCATTGACAGTTGAGATCTTCCTAGCTCGAGACATTTCCTGGGCTGAAATGTTAAAATTAATCCATTTACAACTATATATGGTATCACAAAACACACAGAATGTAAAACGCGCCAATCAAAAATATTGAAACACTTCACTATAATTATCAGTGACACAGTTCAACAGATACTAAATATCGTTGAAAGTGTACATTATACCTGCACCCCGACATATTTTTTTTCACATTCCAAGAAACAAAATGTGAATGTTCAATATTTATTATCTCTTCTAGGACATATACCTGACCCCATCAGGCAAAAAAAATATCAGAAATGCTAAAAATAATTCGTAAAATAATTTAATAAAATTTGTCCACACGTTGTGGACAGTGGAGCTGCTGGTAAATATTAGTTGTCCAATACGTGTGGACAGTGGAGTACAAAGGGTTAATAATATATTTAAAAAAAACTTTTATGGATTGATTGCAGTATTACATACTTCGAAGGGTACTCCAAGTGTAATAATCATTGTCTTTTATTGTCTACAATTGCGGAAAAAAAATAAAAACAATAATATTTGCTGCTGTTGCCTTGCGCGCGATGTTTTTTTTCACTCACATCCGATACGATGTACTAAGTGCGAGTGAAAGGTGTGATTGTTACTTACGCGTAAAAAATATCGAGCATATCATGAATAACTATTTTTATTCTTAGAATAATCCAAGAACTCATCAATATCTTGATTTAAAATGCTTGGGATCCCTGAAAGACCCCCTCCGGACGATGCGGTTGTTTTCGAGCTACCGTGACGGAGGGGTAACGAGGACTTCAGGCTTTCAATTATAATTAATTATTAATAACTAGATTAATAAAGGCTTTTAATTAAAAAAATATTATTTTCAAAGAATTTTATTTATTCATTTTTGAGAGAAACTTACAGCATAAGATACAATAGCAAAAAGATAGATAAAATACGTTAATTAAAAGTTTCTACAAGTACAAAAAGAATAATATAAAGATTAAAGTTTTGAAAACATAAAAATCAAAAGAAATGAAAGAAGAGAATAGAAAAAAAGACGTAATGCAGATAAATATTTTAATAAGATTTTTAAAATAATTTATTTAGAAAAGCCCGCGATGTTTACAGTACTGATTGTACAGTAAACCCTTCTATAACGCTCTCTTCTATACCGCAGTTTTCTATAACAGTTTAACAATGCCTTCTATAGTGCTCTCTTTTAAAACGTAATTTTTTTAAGGTCAAATTACGTATTTTGTAAATATCTAATATAATAGATTGGCCTGCGAATTAATAAAATAGTCGAGGGCTTTCAATCATAATGAATTAAGAAGGTATCGGATGAAATTTGTTTTCAAGGATTTGTGTATTTAGTAAAACTTATTTATAATGAATAACTTTGTGAAATATTATTGTTAATTATTTAAAATAAACTCGATTAATAAATATAATTTTCAACAGACGTTTATTTTAATTTTCTTAATATTTTAATAAGAATTTTATTATAATTTATTTAGAAAAGACTGCGATGTTTACAGTACTGATAGTACAGTAAACCCTTCTATAACGCTCTCTTCTATGCCGCAGTTTTCTATAACAGTTCTATAGTGCTCAAATTACACATTTTGTAAATAAGTAATATAATAGATTGGCCTGCGAATTTATAAAATAGTCAATGCCGTTTGGTTAACAATAATATATAAGAAATAAAATAAGATATTGATGTTGAACAAGGTCATATAAAATATACGAATGGAAAAATGATCGATGATTGAATTTCGTTCAATTTACAAAGTCAAATTAAAAAGCCCTTTTCCTAAATTTTGTGTGGGTGCCTTGGCTTCTATAACGTGGTCCCGATTTCTTTATTATAGTAGGGCTGACTGTAAGCCTCATTTCGTATTTTTTAAATGAAAATTTATTTATTTTACTATATAATATGAAGTAAACATAAACATTTTATTAATTTGTTAAGTCATTTTGTTATTAATTTAGATCTTAATATAAATTTTGAAACGATATACTCAACCTTTAATGCGTGATGATCATCTAAACAAGCAGTGGTTGTATTAAATTTGGTTAACCACATTAATCATGCGATATGCAGTCTCACAAGTCTTATATACCACAGGATTAATATTAAACAGAGATAAATTTTGAAGCACGGAATGCTTTTGTGATAAAATCACTCGAGTGCCTAATTTCATTATCCGAGATCAAACAATTAAATCTCGTAGTAAAATATGCGCGCACCCTGCGGAGGTCCTGGAAGGCTCCGTGACACGGAGCATCACACGGCAGGTCCAAACAATTAAAAAATGCCTCGGGTTTGATCGGGTCCCCATCAGATAGGACCTGGGGCCTTAATCTGAGAGCGGCATTAGCATAATATCGTGATACGAATATGGTCGCATTATGCAGAGAGCGAGCCCGGCTGCTCACGCCACGTCCCAGAACACATGTACCGGCTAAGTTTTAATGGCGAGCTTTGTTGGCTCTATTATGTAGCTAGTGGTGTAGGTACACCGTGTACCAGACACACGATCTCTCATTTCTGCAACCTACGGTACGATGCAAACCACCAGATACGCGTCGCCTATTGTCCTAGAGGACGCGTCGGCGTGGAGACGCATACCACGGTTACAGTCCACTTTAGTAATATAATATATTATATAAACAGTTTTCAGAATATTATATAAACTGAAGAGATTTCTGAGTTTAGTAATCATGAAAGAATAAAAAACAATTTGATACAAAATCGTAATTTTTTTATCCACTTGTGATGAAAAACTTATTTTTGATGTATATTATTGAGTGCTTAGCTTGTTTAGGTTTTTTTTCTTTGCGTGAAAAAAATGTTTATGATCACAATTTCCGTATTCGTCATGATCCTCAGCGATTTTTCTTATTTCCTGCTATTTATTTATCTAAAAATAAAACGAGAAAAGACATTTTTTTTTCACAATGAGAATATAAAACAGAATTGCAGATTTACTAAGCTCAATACTGAAAAATGCGTTTCAGAAGTGCCTCAAAAATTGAAATAAGGAATAACACCAATGTATAATAAATATGTATTTATTTATTTATTTGACTACGGTGCCATAACAGAAACCCAAGATTCTAACGATGCAAGGGGAATGAGTCACTTACACTTACACTCCCCTAATTGTCATAAAGAACTCCCAGAATTTGTAGATTTTCGCTGAAGGATTAACCTATTCGGGTACTTTCTTAAATGTGAATCTTTGGAGAGAACAGAATTAATATTGATAAAGGAATGTAGATTTTTTGAGAGAAAAAATCCCCAGTATGTATATAAAGGTTTTGTTTGGGTATTGGGCTTTGCTCATTTTATTTTTCAGTGGTCTATTTAATGTACAAGGTTTGTCAGCAACTGCCGATTTTCCTTTTCGTCTGAGTTCCATATCTGATTTTTATTTTTATTTCTATTTAATATAAATATTGGAAGTTAGCATTAGTCTACTGCCGGTCACCAAGAGCCCGACGCTGCGACGCAGTCGATGCGGCCGACAGCAGATGATGAAAAAAATAATAAATGATGAAATATATGTAGAAAATACAATAGTAACGAATTATGCTTAAATACTAACATTAACTTAGCAATTATCGTTATTGCTAGGTGCCTGAGTGAAATGATAATTTTATTTTTCGTTTGTTAATTTGACCCAAATTTCACTACTGAACTATATTTTGTGAATATTAACAAATAATGCAGATTTAATTAAAAATTCCGGTATTACAAATTAAGGATTTTTTGGCATAAATCTAAAAATAATGGAAGGTAGGTAAATTATAGTACTTTTTTATAATATTAACGTAAATCCCTTCCATAGATTATGATATTATTATTAGTTTAATAAGAATACATAATTCTAATATTTATGTTATTAAAGTTTCATATGTAATTATGAAAAAAATAATAATTAGGCCTAAGATTAATTAAAAATTAAACGAAAATTAAGTTTATCAAATGGATTAATAGTACATTGTTTTTTACACGGTTATAAAATAAATTAACACTGATTTTTTTATTTATCAGATGAGTATAAAATGTCAAATACGTATATTAAAAAAATTATAAATAAAAAAGTCATTGTCTTGAGATTAATCTCAATATCTTATAGTTTTCAAAAATCCCCGGACATTTACTGCCAAAAATGCTTTTTACGACAATTCGCAAACAATAGATAAAACATTGAAGTTTAATATGTGACTGTGTATTTTAATATTAATTTACTTACATTATCAAAAAATGCAATTAAAATATTATTGTAGATTTAAATTCTATCGAGTATATCTTTACTGGTTTAATTGCATATTAATGTTATATATACCATATTAAAGAGTATATCATATATGTTCATAAATATCAATTGAGTTTATATATTTTTTTCCATTTTTGACATACAGAGAAAATGTATTTATTATCGAAGGAAATAAGGAAAATCTTTCCACTTTATTGCACTTTTTGAGTAATTGCATTTTTAATCACGATAGGACAAAAAAAAGCGAGCGATATATTTTTCTAGACCAATTAGATATATATAAATAATACGATCGTAATTTTCTTACAGTAACACTTAAAATCATATAAAATCATCATCTTAAATTATAAACGTATGGGTACTCTTTGGATGGCATCACAGAAACAAATCCAAACGACTCACTCACTTCAATTAAGAGTCACTTACACTTACATTTTCATTTAGTGACATAAAGAATTCCTGGAATTCATAGATTTCGTCGGAAGATTAACTTATCCGAGTACTAATTTAGCTATTTTTTTACATGTTATTTAAAAAAAATATCTGTTTGCTCAAGGCTCGCGAATTTCGTTTCATTTCCCATGCGAAAAGCGTCCTTACTCCGACGCCCCAGACGCAGATGGCGTCGTTGGCTATCGCCGTGTCATCGAGCACGACAATAACCTCATTGTCGTAATTACGGAGCATGCTCTTCCTATAGCAACATTTTTGTCGCGAGCATTAGCGAGCCGGTGCAGACAAAGAACTGCCATTGTAGAATGCGAACCTACTTTTCATTAAGCGGAGAGGGCGATTTATCAAAATTAATGATTATCATCTACCTCCTCCCCTGCTCGTTCCACGACCAGGTGACAGACGCGTCATTCAAGGTATCGTTACTCTCTGTGCCCGATCAATTAATTCATAAAAAAAAATATTTTTGATTAATCACGCCGAGAAGCAATCCGTTAATAACAAATTCATTGATTAATCACTGACGAAAACAATTCCGTCATGAGTTATCTGCATAATCTATGATATACGTTCGACATATTTCATGAGAGATTTTCGAGAATGGTATCAGTATCTCGTGGCCGTAAGAGCCATTATCGCGACCATTTTTTTTCAATGATCAATCAAAGCACGTCGCGACGTAATAACAAACCGATTATTAAGTCTGATGACCAATAATTAGACGATCGTTTTCTAAATAATTTAAAGTAGCTCATGGCCCATATTCGCCAATGACTCTATTCAAATCAGCGCCGGGGCGTATGCAAATTTCAATTAGACGTAAATCATTAATCGAACGCTGGGTCCACTTGACCCCGACCCCACCACTCGTAGGTTCCGTATTAATTGTCTACGTCATTAATCATAACTCGAAATAAATAACGTTTACAACAATGGCCTTTCACGTTATTGCCGAGAATTCGGGTTCGACAAACACTCCGGTCGACAATGGCTTCGACAACAAACACTCGCTCATTAAAATCAAACTAACCGGTCGCGGACGAATTATTATGTGTTTTTTTTTTCAGAAATCTCACATAATTTTTTGTTGTTGCATATCCGATTTATTATGTAAGAGATGCTGCCGTGATAGCATTATAGTTATTTAACCAGCAATAATAAATAATCGATTGTTAGATACGGGGACACAGGTCTCGTACCGTCGATAATGCCGCAGACTATTTATTGCCCACTTAACAGTGGACATTGCAGTGCATGTGCCACATGTCTTCCATATGACATTCATAAGTAACTGTGAAGAATTGTAAATCATCGGTGGTTGTAAATTTTATGGATGGACAAGTTAAACTGCTGCGGAAATTACATATGTATAACTCGTAATACGCATTGCATTACGATTTGTTGGCATTTATTGTTTTTTTAACCGAAATATTATTGACTTGTTTAACTTAACTAGATATAGGTAATATCCAAGACTATATCAATAAATATCATTCATTCAAATCTGGAAGGTTTGAACTAAAGAACAAATTATCAGAAATACAATCACACCATTGGGGGCATTTGGCATTTATATTTTCATCTAGATGTTCCTCTAATTAACGAAACAAATATAAATCAGACGATCTAGGAGTACGATGAATGCCTAAGGACTTTCTAATTAGAGTCTTAGAATATTTTTATGTTATAACCACTTTTCAAGAAGTTACAATTTTTTTCGAGACTTTTCCGTTGCAGAAATAATATAAGATAAGGTGACGAATTTTCTCTGAATAGAAATATATTTCAGCACTTACAATAATGTCATGTAGGTTTCTTTACTTACGCTCTATAACCTTATTTTAATGATTTATATACTAATATCGAAGAATGGCTCTTAAATGACAAGCCCTGCTAACAATAGATGAGCTAAAATTTTATAATAGTATACATGTCCTTCCTTAGATAAAGATGTTCCTTAGTTCCAATGCCCCCCATTGATCGAATGTAAATGTAACTTCAAAACTTTTTAATGGTGTTTGAAACGTACGATATGCTAATATTTATGATTAGTAAATTAAATAAAGTAGCCAACGTTTTTAATTAAGGGACAATTTTTTATGTGCTCTTGTTTTTTTTAATGGCTATAATTATTATTTTGCGAGATTATTTTTTTAGAGTGCTTAATTTAAGATTTAAGTCGTCAATTATTAAATATTTATATTTATTGAAGGCAAATTACCCCTTTTATTTATTTTACAACAGTTCGTAGTATTACAGAAGTTGCTACTCAGGCATATAAAAATAAAAAAAACATAAAGAACGAATCAGAAAGTAAAGAAAAATATTATAAAATATTTTTAAGAACGAATAATGGCAAAAGTTGCCCATTGCCATTGCAATTTTAAAAAGGGAATAATATGTTTTAATGCATTTTATGTTGATAGGATTTTAAACATAATAATTAAACAATACATGCAACATTAATATTTTTTTCTAATTATGTATTGAAATATCTCCCATTTAATTGAGCCCTTTTTATATTTTTTATATAAGTTTCCTTAAATAAATATGATAAAATATAATCGGATGAATATCGTTAGTTGCTTTCTAGTAAAACTAAGTATCAAACTATTTACAATAAATATTTTTAATTAATTAGTTAATAGATTAACAAGTATTTCTAAAAATATTAATACTCCAGCTCTATTTTCGTTGCATTTTATTTTACATTTGTGATGTAAAGTGGGTTTTTTGCTTCAGCACAACGCAAGAGGCAATGGTTGAGCGCCAATCAACCCCCAATCCTACCCAAGAACAGGTTTTATTTACAGGTGATTATTTTCTTAGGGTGTAATACCCTAAGAAAATAATCTTATGTATTTAATAGGATATAAAATGCATGATTCATTACAATCTATTCGATTATGGGAAGACAATTATGACAGTTATGTAAAATGCTCAGCTAGATCGTACGAAAGTGGTTGTGACATTAAAAATACGAGTCCTTGTAAATCGAGCAAAGGTAATTTTACACCAGGATGTCGCTCGCCTACACGTTTCATAAAGGACGATAGAAAATATCAATAGATTTTCTTGGAGGACTTCTCTTTCACCCACTATGTTCTCTGTACATTGTCCTAAGCAAATATCATATTTTTAGATCCTTGCAATATTTTTAAGCGAAAATAAATATAAAATAAACATAGATGTTAAAAACTATTTTTTGAAATGAGAAAATATAATTGTGACGCCTTTCTTTTGATTTGGCGTGATGTTTTTTCTAACTCGAATCCGGTACGATGTGCCGAATGCGAATGAAACGTATAAATGCAATATATCGTTCCTCACGGAGCTAAGCATTCAGATAATACATATGCATTTATTCTTCAGACTTGAAGTGGAAATAGATACACCTTTCAGACACTTTTAGTCAGTCAGATTTCTTCAGATTGCTGAGTTAATATAAGAGAGATGTATTATTGAAACGTATATATACGAAGATCCTTAGACTTAGACAATGGATGTTCAATAAAATTGGGTCTATCCTCTCCTTCTTCTTCATATATCTTATCGGTTTTTAAACAAATTTTTTTTTTAGTCGTGAAGCGATTACATATAATTATTATTATTTATTTTTATTTATTTTTTTATATATGATATTAATCCACTTTTCCCTCATTTTTGAGGATCGTGACCATGTGCATGATTCCCCTTATGGAGGACCATGGAAATGGTTTTCATGGGAATATATAGTGCAGTGGTTTCCCGTTGCCTTCTGCACCGCAGTGATTTTTTTACTGAAGAGCGCTGCTGCCCGCTTCCCAGCTTATATTTTTGACAATTTTTTTTTTTAAACAAATGCTTTATACTGAATTATTGTGGCCTTTCATAATTATATAGTTGTCTGTCTTTCATGAGTTTGAACAATTATGGAATTACCAAATACAAAATCTAATTACGACTTTTTGTTCAACCACTGTTTGTCTGTATAATGCTCTGCAGAAGAGGATACTTTGATCTCTGAATTATTTATTCCAAGTATTCGAAAACAATAATATATGTCACGCGAATGGTGGCTTTTCTCGCTCGCATCCGGTACGATGTGCCGACTGCGAGTGAAATAAACGAATGACACGTACTGCGAGAGCCCAGTCTGCGACGAGATATCGCCGTTGAAATTTACGCGTCATATATTTTATGAGTTAAAAAATCCAAAATATGGACCAATTATTGAAGCATAGCATAAATAACTATTTTTATTCTTAGAATACAATCAAGAAATATCTTGACTGGAAATGGTTGGGGTCTCATCTCATCCTTTCTTAACTTACTGGAAATTAAGATAATGACGCTA
>JAGXCT010037164.1:16528-32222 GCA_022495035.1 Philopotamus ludificatus | reverse complement strand
ATGTATTCAAATATGTATAAAGAATGTATTAAATGTGTCTCAGATCGTCATAGTGTTGAAATATGAGACCGATTTAGACTTTAAATTAATTTATAATCGATTGTTTAAATGTCATATATATTAAATTTATCTAAAACAGAAATTTCATAAATATTTTTCCGATTATGCAATACTATTCAAAAAATCTAATTAACAAAGATATAAAACACGAAGATAAAATGCTTAAATTTGATTATGGAATTTTCGGGAATCTACAAAATCATGTAAGAGATAAATTTATAGACATTAAAAATATTGAAGAGGCAATTAAAAGGATTTAGATTTAATCATTTAATCATTTGGCTATCGAAAAACGATATATTGTTGTTTTTGGTGCTAGGGAAAGGATTTTAAGTCGTTTTAGGTAATATTTAATATTTCAGGTAAACCATTTGTGATATTTTTAAAATAAAGATAAGGGCTAAAAAGTAAAATGTTATAAAACATGAAGAAATGTTTAAATTAACTTTATTATTGTCAATATAAGAAAAAATATAATAAAAAGGAATAACTTTTTACTCAGTTAACCGGGAATAGTCTAGACAAACTATCAGAATAAATTAATTATGGGCTTAATCACCAAAGTTTTAGATCATATGTTTATACAAAATATTTATGACAATAGAAGACATCAATAAACATATTTTAATCCAAGCTGGGTGATACATAGCTTAGCTTAAAGCTTCGATAAAGTTAAATCAAACTATAGTGTTGATGTTCACAACTTGAAGATTTATTAGACAGTATAGTAATTAATATATATGAATGATTTAATTAAAGAAAGCATTAAATAAATGTATTGGAATTATAAGACACTTGAAAATTGCGTTTTATATAATTTTATAGTAAATTAAAAAAATTAGAAAACTAAGAAAACGCGAAAATATATTGATCAGTAATCGCAAAAAATTTCTTTTATAAAAAATTAGTGTAATTTGATCAATTTGTTTTCATATTTATGAGAAAAAGTAGATACATAGTATAGTCTTATGCATAGTATCGCAAATAATGCGATTTTATTAATGGCATATTTTTGGATGATGAATTTAACGTGTGAAGCAATTTTCGTCTTGATTTATTCGGCGATTTGTAGATCTAATTTGTGATATAATGTTTCCATGTATACATTAAGGGATGATCTTTAAATCTATATAAATTTAAGCATATACTAGTTGTGTGGAGATGTGTAATAAAATCATAGAAAATAAAATAAATACAAAAATATTTCTATCGATATATAGGTGTCAGTGATTATTTTTCTTCTTTTATTTATTACAAGTATTATTTGAAATAATATATAGATTTATAATAATAATATAAATATATATTCAATTGTTATTGTATAATTTTATTTTTATTAATTAAATATTTAAAAATGTTTAGAAAATCGTCCTTTAATTTGCAAAATTATTTTTTATGAAAATTGATACATCACACACGCGAAGGCATCCTTACAATAATGAATGGAATTAGGTAGGCAGAGAATAATAGCAGGTGCATGGAAAAAGAAAAATGAAGTTAATAAGGATAATGTATCATCATCTTACCACATAATGGCTCCATTGTCCCACGGGGGAATCGTATTAAATTAATTCTTTTTAACGTTCGGAAAATTATATCTAGTGATGGGATACACGATAGTCCCGGGGAACAATGGAATCAAATGAAATTAATATCGGCTCACTAGACATGTACGTATTATGAGCAACGATAAGTGGTTCAATCGGACTGTAAATTCAATTCTCTTGGCTAGAAAATTATATAAAATACGAAAAAGTATATATATATTGTGCACAGATTATGCTTGCAATTTCTTTTAAATAAATAATAACCGTTGACAAGCGGCAATAACAGTTGAAACCTTAAAAAATCCAATTTCCCCCACTCCGTGACAACGCCGTTATTTACGGCGCGCCGTTATTAAAACGCGATTTTCCGACCATTTTCCGATTCACGCGAAGTCGCCGAAATTTTCCCGATATTTATTAGCTTTGTTTTATTTTTTTTTCATGACTTTTCCGCCCATTACGTCCCCGTGTCTCTAATGTGGCGCGGGCATGCGAAGATGGAAACTATAATAATTTGGTAATTTAGAATTATTATTAAGCCACGTGACGAGAATGATTTATTTTTCATCAATTACCGCAAAATATGAAAAATCCATATATTATTCCGGCCGTGGATGACCTAATGCTATTTATTCAGTCCAAGAATTGCATGCACAATAGAATGCACGTGACCCCTTGGCATTTTCCGCCGTTCTGAAAACTCTCGATGGCGCAATTTTCCACTGTTTCATAATTCGTCGTGGAAACGATTCTTAATGATCAATAATTCACGGCAATCATAATTTTTCCACAATCAATCATACTCGGGGGTAATCAAATAATTTCAGTTGCGGGCCGCGTCCCCGTGTCTGTGTTCTGTTGTCAATTGTCATCACAACACTGCCGGCCAAACAATGTCAAATTGTCATCATTAACTAACCGGGGGCGGGGGGTGTGGGGAATATTGGGGTTTAGTACATACGAGACTGGGTACAACTGGGGACACATTAATTAATCAAAGCCCCAATTGTGACCATTTACCGGCACGATCTGTGGAAAAACACGATGATTTGATTAAAATTGTGGTTTGCTTCGATTAGGAGGCGGGGAGGGGAATTAACCAAGTAACCGGAAGTTCTTAAATATGTGTATTAATATCAAATCATATTCAAGTATAGATTATCTAAGATATTATAAAAAATGATAATATTACGTTGAGTCATTAATAACTTCCGATTTTTTTATCAAACTTTAATTATGCTTTAAAAAAATTACAAATTTATATTAAACTATTATGTAATCACCACTGTTAAATATAACCTTCTACTATATTATTGGCAACTTATCGATCCCCTCCTCATAAAATTTGGTGGGTTTGGACTGAAGTATCGAGAGCCTGATTGACTTGCTCATCATTAATGAAAGTTTTTCCATTAAAAAAAATCTGTAAGGAACAGAAAAGGCGGAAGTCCGTAGGAGCAAGATTTGGTTAGTAAGATGGATGTGGCAAAACAGACCAGTTGAGCTCTAGATAATTTTTTTGAGTCCCTTTGTCGTGTGTGATTTTGCCTTATCGTGTAACACGATAACGCCTTTCTGATTGATGAGTGCAAGATGCTTTTCCAGTAGTTTTTCATGAACTCTTTACGATCCCACTATACACACAATAAAGTTTTCTTGCCATGAACATTGGTTGCCCTTGGCCATTTTTCAAAGACTCATCTCCGGAACGAAATTTCAGAAAACTGCCCGATCGGTTATCGGGCTTTCACCGTATACACTGCATATATTATCGGTCGTCGCTTTAGCACTAGTGCCTATCTAGTGAAAATAAAAATAATCCCCTTGTCGGGTGACTCACTGCGAGTGAATCCAAACAATAGAAACTGTCTACCTGAATCGGAAGTTGTTTATTGCCTTAATGTTTCATATTAAATTTAATCCAATAAGCAGCTATTATCTTGAAAAACATCGAATTTCAGAAAAATATATTACAAAATTGAGATTCTTCGATCCATATGATTCATTCTTTTAACATAAGTTTATGTGCTAATAATTTCTATGACATAAATATTTGTTTGGAGATTTTTTTCCTCCATTCAATCTGGACAAAGTTCAGTTTCAATATTTTCTGTCCGTTGGATCAAAGCGATTGTTTCAGACACCACATCTCAAAAGCAACCAACCTCCGCGTCTCTTTTGCTTCGACGATCTGATGATCGTTACCACGTACAAGGAGACTATTTAATTATTTATTAATATGTCAATTATTTATAATAAATATATTTTTTTAATTAACTTTCAATTCCTCCACGATTTCAAAGACTTTCAGTCATTCAAAGCTTTATTTTTGATTATAATCAAGACTAGTATGGTTCCTGTCAATTCGGCAATCTACTTAACCAAACATCCCTATATGTCGTACTAGCCGTTCTTTATTTTTATGCCTAGATTTTCAAGGTTGGATTTATTGCTTTTTTATGTTTTTGCGGATTTTATTTTGTCGCATATTAAATGTTTAGAGATGGAGATTGCGGGACATGGACTTGTTAGTACTAAATAATAATCGTTTATAAAGTGTGTATTTGAAATGCAGAAGTTTCTGGTTACTGCTAACCCATCCGTCACGGTGGCTCAAAAACAACGGCGAGTCCCGAAGGGGGTCTCTCAAGGACCCCAAACATTTCATGTTAAAATATTGATGAATTCTTCATCGATTTTTTAAAAAAAAATGGATAATTCTAAGCATAAAAATAGTTATTCAGGATACGATTCATTTAAATGCCAACGCTCTCAGTGATGACTCGTCGTAGACTGAGATCTCGCAGCATGTGCTATTCGTACGTTTCACTCGCACTCGGCACATTGTACCGGAGCCGAGTGAAAAAAAACAGCATGGCAACAGCAACGAATATTGTTGTTTTCGAATACTTAGAATAAATAATTTAGAGATCAAATTATCCATTTCTGCAGAGCATTATAAAATGAAAATGTTAGACAAACAGTGGTTGAACAAAAAGACTTTGTATTTGGTAATTCCAGAATTGTTCAAACTCATAAAAGACAGAGAACTATATAATAAGAAAAGGCCACATTATACAGTATGATGCATATGTTTGAAAACCAATAAGATATATGAAGAAGAATGAGAATAAGAAGATAAACCCAATTTTGTCCATTGTCTAAATCTAAGGATCTTCGTCTATAAATGTTACAACAATACAACTCCCCTACATTAACTCAGAGATCTGAGCAGTCTGAAAGTTGTATATATTTCCACTTCAAGTCTGAAAAATATAGGCATATATGTATTAACTGAATGCTTAGCTCATTTATACGTTTCATTCGCACTCGGCACATCGTACCGAATGCGAGTTAGATAAAACATCGCGCCTATGCCAATAGTTGCGAAAATTGTTGTTTTTTTTTCTTTTTAGCAATTGCAGATAATAATATTTTTTTATATTAATTGCAAATAACATTATTTATTATATTAATTCTTAAGACTTTTTAGACAAATAATAAAAATTGTGTCAAAGAAAATCTACTTCAAGTCTAAAGAATAAAAGCATATGTATTATCTGAATCTAAAGAATAAAAGCATATGTATTATCTGAATGCTTAGCTCCTGGAGGAACGATATATTGCTTTTATTCGTCTTAAAGAATCAGTCTTAATCCCGAAACTACAATTTATAACTTAAATAAGCAAATAAAAATTAATATAGACTTTACAAGACGCTTATTAGTAGTGGTCCTAATGCTACAGTTGTACTAAATTTTAATTAATCTAGACATAGTGTGCTCGCCTGATGGATCCATCTTCTAACGTAAAAGATTTTTTCAAAAAATCTTAATTTATCTTCGAATCACTTCTCGAACGAAATTTTCTCTATCTTCTCAATGCTGTAAACAAGACACGCATGCTTTTATTTTAATGCATATATTTCTGCAAATTCTGAATTATATATTATGTAAATTAAATTTATATTCAGAGCAAAAGTGTTGTTTATTGGATGGATGCGGAGTGGGAGGGGGTATCGTTGCTAAGCGCTGTGTTGCGCTGCGATTCGTAGCAGTCCCGTCTCATCCATACTGAGTCACTTTTGAAATATACTTTTTTTTCATTTTTAATCTTTCGTAGCACCCCCAAATATTTTACTACGTTTTTCTTAAATAATAGTTTTCGTTACGATGCAAATATTCAAGCAGTTATTTTTTCGGTAAATTTTTAAAATTGTACGTTCGTATGCAATCCATCGAAATTGCAGGGGTCGTCAATTGACGGCCATTAATACAAGGCCGTTTTGTACGCGGAAAATTGGCCGAACGATTTTCTTCAAATTTAAATATTGCAAATGAGACAAGTCGACGCGAATGCAGGTGAGTGCAGCCTTGGCGTCGGCGTCTTATATTATTATTTTCATTATGAGCTCATTGTGGGGCGTCGGCGCTTGCATAATGATCCAGGTGGTGGTACTGGAGTGAGGTGAACAATCCATGGGGGTGGCTCATGAATTTTTACACGGTAAGCAGTCATTAGGTGGACGATAATGGTTGATGTTTGCGATTTTTCCCGTAATCGCATTATGAAATTAAGTACGATCGCGTCTGACCCTGAGATTATTAATAAAAAAAAATTCTATTCAATGTCGTTGCGCCGTGAAGAGTTTATTAATTTATGTAGCGCCACAAATGAGATTTGCGAATAATTGATTATTCCGCCGATTAAAAGTTCAATATACCCGAAATTTATTTTGAATTCAATTGCATGACGTGTCCATGATTTAAAACACACAGCAGCAGAATTTTAATCAGCTTCATCTGGTACTCCATCGACATGATGTAGTGTCCAGTAGTGTATGGCCATTGAATCAATAATATTGTCGTTAGGATTTATATTTAATATTAACAAAAAAACGTGTACATACACACGCTGGCAATGAAACGGCCAAGGTTAATCAAAAAGTTCGTAATTGTTTTTGTGTGCGCTAAAAAGCTGCAAGAAATTTCGCATTTGAACGACGTATGCACATATCTCGGAGACTTCACGCATGACAATCCCTCATATGAATAATGATGATTATCGTCAATTTATTAAATTGTAAATCGGCCATTGAATGAACCCGTCTCGGTGGTTAAATGCCGATAGGCAGCGAGCTTCGTTCAGCTACTCCGCGAAGATGATTGCCGCAATTGATTGTATCGGCTCGATTGTGTTTGCTCGGGGTTTTGTCCCGGCGCCGTTTATCTCTGGTTTCGCGTGCAAAATCCTAGGGGCCGTCGCAGACATGCAATCGCCATTTTGTAATGATTATTTTAATAGTGAGCCTTATTTAAAGTGAGCTCGCCCCCCCTCATACCATCCACACTCTTTCTTCCGCGGGCCGTTCGACTTGTATGGGGAACGGGCATTGTAAAAATTTATTGGGCCATAAACGTTTTTGTCGGGGATATGAGGAAAAAATCGCGGCTGTAAAATAATGTGGGACATCTTTTCCAAAATTGGGGTGCCACCCGATTTGTTCCTGTTAATGGCGTGCGAATTCCAAACGCGACGATAAGCGCATATAAGCACGAAAAAATCGGCCATATACCAAAATCAATACATTTATTTTTATTAAATCCGAATTTTTAACTTAGTGACCTAGAAAATCATGAGGTTCTTGTTTAAATTTATTACATTAGCATAAACTTATCTAACAATTAGAGATCCTGATATTTTCTATATTAAGTGTTCCCGATTTTATTGCAAGATGTAATAGAAAAAGGATCATTGTAAGATTCTTTTTTTTTCGTTTTATTATCAATAAAACGTTGATTTTAGTTTTAGTGAATATTTAAACGCCTCTGTTTATGTACGATTAGCAAAATAATACTTCTTTAACCGATGCGTGACGGTGGCTCGAAAGCAACGGCTCTGATCGATGGGGTATATTTTGTATGAAAATAGAACCAAACATTTCACTCAATTGATAAATTATTCGATAATACCTTGATAATTGTTTTAAAAATGGGTTTTTCTAAGAATAAAAGTTATGTTATGTTTCATAATTCTTTGGGTATTTTGGATTTTTTTACTAATCGATATATAATACGATATATTTTCTTGCTCGCACATGCATATGCGCTAATTATTTTGCTCGCTTAACGGTATAATGATTATTTATATTTATTCTTTAGATATTTTTTTATAAATAATAAAAGTTTGTGACGTTTAAAATATATATTAAAAGAGTTATTCGAAAAAAAACTGGGGTCACAAATACCCCATCGGCAACGTTAGGTTAAAGAAAATCCGATGGTTGACAATATTTTGAATAAAATTTAAATAGATTATCTAGGTTAAATATATTATATGTTTTTCCCTACGCTCTTTCTTGTTCAACACTTGTTCTATATTTTTTCGTAATTTCGTGCATTAAATAAAAATCGCAAACGAAATCAAAAACATAATTATTTAAAATCTATTTTCTGGCGACCAAGCCAATTCTTTAAAATTCTCTACATAAATATTTTACAAATATATATATATTAAATATGTAATTATTGTGTATAAAAATACACAATAATTAATAATAATGTATTACGAAAATAATAATTGGTTAAAAATCTGATAATGAAGAACAGTTAATGTGCCATTTTTCAAAATATTGTTAAATTCCAAATATTATTAAGTCCCAAAAAAATTCTATAGTATTTAACGGGTCAAAACGTTCTGATTTTTCTTTCTTTTCGTGGTCTAATTATTTAGAAATAATGAAAGCCAAGTTCATCCTTGCCCTTGACCAATATCAAGTATGAAAATATAACAGAAGTACAAAGATAATACCGTAGGGAGTTTCAGTAAGATCCACTAATAAAACTATTCAGGATGTTCATAGACAATGTTCCGGTAGATTAAGAACAGCAACTAGCCTCACCATCCAAGAAAGAATACTGGAAAGCTGTTGTGAAAAATCTAAAAAAATTGTAAGAGGATCAAATCGTGAGATTGGCATCAGTAAATGAAGTATCCATCGCATCTTAAGACATTGTAAATGGAGAAGTTAAATATTACTCAAATTTACTGCAAGAATTTGTTTTGCTACGCATTCAATAGAACTTTAATGAAGATGGCGAATTCTATTTCAAACAGGACGAAAAAGCTCCACATTATCATCGTGATGTAAGAGCATATCTTGATGAAATTTTTCCAAACATATGGCTAGAATGAAGAGGTCCCATAGAACACTTTGCCCGTTCCTCAGACCTGACATGGACGTATCTAAGTATGAGAGATTATTAAAAAAATTATAATTTGCTGGTGGAGCTCTTAATGATTTTAGATATTGCCATTGGTAATCCTTCAGATCTGGAAGAAGTTTTAATGAAAACATTGTCTCTTCACATGAGATAGTTACCTTTAATCTAGTCCAAAAAATATTATTAAACATTATCTCCTTAAATAAAATTAGATATAAAATATCTTCTATAAAACATAGAGCAAGAGATTATGATAAGAGATTTTTTTTAATCATAGTCAAGACATTTAACTAACCCTGAAGGAAACTATGGCACATTTGTGTTGTTAAAAGTGACACAGTCAAGTTCACTGCTTAGAGATTGATAGTGCGAATATAAAAGAATTAGCGGAGGTCTAAGGAAAGCAAATCAAAACAGAAGAACTAATGGAGCTTCAAGAATCAATTGCTGAAATTATGTAAATAAAGTTAAAATAAAGATAATATAATTAATTACTTCAGGAAGATCTAAAAAATCTTTAGATTCCACACGAACAATAATTACTTTCCAACTTTAGCATCATGTTAACTCAATAAAGATATAGTATTTTAAGGCTGAGAACGGAGAACGGACAAAAATTAAGGTAAAAAAAAAAATAAAAACCAACTCTAATTTGTTTTTTTAACGAATACCATCTTTTGTGAAAAACGTTGATCGATTAATTGAAGTTTCAAGAATTGCTTTTTATTTCTGACATTTATTCGTAAAGGTATTAAATATTATTATTTTTATATAAACTATTAATCCACTTTCACTTACTTATGAGGAACGTGACCGTGTGCATGATTCCCATTACGGAGGACCATGGGCATGGTTTTAATTAATATTGCCATGTTAATCATGTCAATTAAACCCCTGCGGTAATTGGTTAACCAAAAAAAAACAAAACGAATGAATCTAGGAATTAGTCAAGCTGTCCAGAATCATCTCGAGTCGGCCCCGGGCCCGAGACTCTGGCCAGTTTGCGTTGATTGATTCCGGAATTTGACTAATTGTGAGTGCCCCCCGCGCGCCCCTCCCCCCGCCCCTAATTACCCGAACCGGAGGACTTCTTAATCACGCCGTAGACAAATCACGTCAGAAAGGTCGGCTACCTCTTTCCTGTGTCGGTAATTACCGCCGGCCCCGGTGATTAATCACCTGTGTACGTTTTTTGTGTACACCCTGTCGTTTGTTTAAATGTTTTATTTTCTCCTCACAGTAGCCGTTGCCGTCATTCACCTTTCGAGAATTTGTTCTGTTCACATGTCCGACCCGCGTTTAATTGTTAATTTCTGTATCATCACTAGCGAGGCAACGGCACGCGATATTGAACGGTAGCACTATGCGCGATAAGAGTCAAAATCGCGTGTGCCATATGATTCTTTCTGCATATAAAATCGTTTTGCAAACAGATCGATTTGTTGCCAAATATGTCCAATCATGAGGCGATCTCATGTCGACGATTTAAAGATGGGTCGATCGTCCATCGTTCCACATGGCATTGCATCACGCCAGGCTCCCTGGCCGGTTAATGTGTCGTGGTTAACCATCGCTAATGCTTATTAATTAACGAATACACGCCGGGATTCACTGAAATGCTTATTTTTTTGTTATGCGGTCCCAGTCCATCATTAAAGTTTAATACCGCGCCGGATAATTACGGCAGAGTCATGCTGGCCACAAATGTCTTTTGTTGCTGCGTGTCGATGAACTGGAAACCTCTAATTCCTGTCCGATTGAAAATTGTTACGGACGCCTTTGGTTGTCTTTCGTGGCGGGGAGATGTCGACCTTTCTAGCACTGGAACAATTAGGAGCCGCGTCTATTTTTTGTGACTCATTTCGGAAATAAAACTAAAAAAAAATGTATAATCAGATCTTATATGATTACCGCATCGAGAGCGATGGCGTAAGATTATCATGTTTTATTTTTTAACTCAAATATTAAAGCAATGCACTAGGAAGACTTTTATTTAAAAATCTGTAAGGAGAAATATATACAAATTATATACATATATGACGATTTTTGCATTTTTTTTCTTTTCTATGTAATTTTAATTCATTTAGATCTAGCAAAGGTTGATGTTTCGATGATCTCTGTGTCACTTCTAGATCATTAGTTGCCCGAGGAGTAGACTTAGATTTATTTTACGTTGTCCAAGTCAAGAATCTCTTCATCAGTATGATTATTTACGTTAGTCCTAATTTTATTTTTTATTAGTAATGTACCCATTAGTAATGTCGTTTTTTCGATGCGCCATCTTTAAAATAGTCTCCTTCAGTATGTTAGGCAGTAAGGACGTGTCATAAGTTTTTCTTGTGTTGCGGCTACCTGCTCGTGGCCTTAAGACAAAAAAAACAATTTCTTTATCCCTCTGACGACAACGGGAGAGACGTATCCATCGGCATAACATCTGCGGATCTGTATACTTTTTCAATATCATTTGAAAAAGAAAGCAACAGAGCCTACGAAGGATATTTGCGAGATTTACGGTGACATATTGGATATCAGGAAATGCCAGATGGTTCAAAAAAATTAAATATGGTGATTTGTGTTTGGAAAACGAGCCTCGAAGTGGACGACCCGTCCAGGCGGATGAAGCAGCCGTGAATTCTGCAATCGAAGACGACCCGATGCTGGCCATTGAAAAAATATCGAAAAAGGTCTGTACATCCTGGTCCAGCACTCAGAGGATTCTAAAGAAGTTGGGAATGATTAAAAACTAAGGTGTTTGGGTCCCATACGCACGTGCGACCTCATGTTGCGAAATTGACGTGTAAAAAAATTCAGGATCTTGGATGGGTCACACTGTTGCATCCTCCATACTCGCCAGATCTCGCACCATCTGATTATTACTTATTTTGTTTTATGGAACATCTTATAAGACATCAAAATTTCAAATTCTTAGAAGATGTAAATACAGCCCTTTCAGACTATTTTCAGTCAAAACCCGCAGAGTTTTACAAGAAGGGCATGGATGATTTGAAAGAAAGGTGGCAGAAGGTTATAGATATATGGGGAATTATTTTGTATAAGAAAAGTTAAATAAATTATAAGAAAAATTGTTTTAAATTTCATTGAAAAAGAACGACATTACTTATGGTTACCCCATATATCTATATAAATTTGATATAAAATTTTGCAGAAGATCCTTGTGTCATATTTTCCCTACAAAAGAATTTATTACTTGTATAAAGAACTGCTTATTTCCCTGATAAATCAAAAATAACCTTCTTTAGTAGGGCTATTTCATTAATTCTTATTACATAACATGAATATTTATTTTTATTTATTTATTTGACTACGATGGCTGGATAACAAAAAGAATCTAAAAAGTTATTTAATCATATAAAGATATGATAAAAAATCTAAGGATTCTAGGAGAATTTGTCTCTAATACTTACATTCACCCCAGTGTCAAACCATGACACTGGTTTATTTTATTTTTTTATTATATTTATGTCTGGGGAGTGAGTTGAACTTGATAATTCAGTTCTCATATTAATTTTATAGTCCTCACTCCTCATATTCAAAAAGCTATATATTAGAAAACTATAATTCTTGATTATTCTTAACTATGATTTTGAAAACTTTTTATGAGATTCGAAGTATATGTTTCCAGCTACATTGATCGAACCCCATTTTTGTTTCTGATCACTTTATATTAAGAGACAAGGAAAAAACCCAAAAAGGCCCTTATTTAGCACGATAATCTTTTGAAGAAGCAAAGGCATCGATCATGTTTCAATATATTTTTTTTTTATCTTAAATTTTTTGCAAGGGTTGGAAAACTTTTTTTGGAAAGGGCTAGATCGTAAAAAAATAGGATTCGGACCGCGTAGTTTGCTGACCCTTGATATAGAGCAATAATTAAGGAGACTTCTAAGACGAAGAACTTTGTTGTTAAAGACAGTGCTTCGAAACGTTATATTTTTTCGTTACAGTTAAAAAAAGAGCTTTTATCGGTTCGGTTCCGATTTTGTTGCGATGAAAATAACAGCTCCGATTGATTATTTTTTGAAATATTTTCGAATAAAAAAACAATTTCTACCATAATTTAGAACATTACATTCTTTCTTTTTTATATTATGCATAATAAATAAATTATTACAATAATATAAATAATTGAAAGTATTAAAATTAACACTATAACTATGTTTTTTATGATTCGCATATTCATAGTTGAAGTGTAAATTTATTAGTAATTAAAATGGATTAAAGTTACCTCTAACTATTAAAATATCTCGCAATGCATTTGCATTTAAACTATTTCTATCATCTCATGGAATAAACATTGAACCAGAGAAGAGTCTTTCAACACTAACATGTTGCTGAAGCTCCTAAAAGCATCATTGAAATGTTGTATAAATGAGAAAATTATCTAAAAATTGGAATTTGTTTCAAATAGTTCAAAACACGTGTCTTTATTTTATTCAATTTGAGATGAAACATGTCTCTAGTACAGATTTTCCATAAAATTGGTTACATTCCTTTTTCATACTTATTTATACTTTCGATGTAACAAAATATTGTTTTTTTCCAGTTTTTGGTTTAGATTCGGTTCGAACCCCTTAATTAAAGAACATGTGAGGTGATTTATTTGAGTCTAATTAAAGTACAAAAAATTAAATAAAATACTTATTAAAGTTAAAAAATATTTTAAACAAGAGGTTAATATTAATAAAAAATAATAATACTTTTATATTTAATCACTATACTCATATAAACAATGAAAATGTTTTTTATTTACAATATTCCTTAAAATCTATATAAATAAAGATTTTGTAAGTATTTTATGTTAATTTCGTCTAATTAGGATATTTAAAAATACTTTGGATGTTTACACGTATTCGAATAGCGTTTCAGACGTGTCCTGGAAAATTAGACGTTTTACAACATCCTTTTCCCGGTGGTACGTGGCCATACGAGAGCATGCACCGAGGGGAACGAATAACACAAAAAAATCGTGTTTCGTGTCATAACAGGGACATAAAACGATTTTCTCAACTACATGTAGTTAGGAGTCTCCGGGACATTTGCTTTCCCATATCGACACTAGGATGCTCTCGAATACATAAAAATCTTTGCATAGTTTTACACGGAACGCCGACTACAGGGCGATCGCAAACAAAACAAAAAATGTTTACGTTTATAATTCGAGTGGCATTTAATGCTGTGCCAGATTCTTTGAATCTTGACATCGGATGACCTTATATGGTCCAGGGTCTTAATTTTACAAATGAACATTTTTTTTAAATATCATCTTCCGCATTACGCGCGCTAATGACCAATGTTTCTATTATTGCGACGTTATTACAAATTATATGAACCGGACAGCGGGTCAGGGTCAACATTTTTGGAAAATTAACGCGTGTGGTCCATCGCAGATATTATATATATTTTTTATTTATAATTTTAGCCACGGTGTACGGGGTGAGCGGTGTCCGCGGTACATCTGGATGGTGGATGGATGGATAAGCCGTTATATTTGCCCTCTGGGACATGGAGGGCCGTAAACCCAACACCTTCCCTCCGCCAGACATTCGCAGGTTCAAACCCAAAATTCGCGCCGAACAGAACCGGTAATCGGATTTTACAGGAAGAAAAATAGAAAAAGGGGGATTTAGAATAAAATTATCATACGATTAAGCCGCGAATAATTTCTGTATGATTCATATTTCAAGACAATATTTTTGCATTGCGATAAGATCGCATCCGGAGTGAAATAAAATATAATGGCGGCCGTATTATAATAAGTGTGCGGATATAGGAGCGTCTGTATGCAGATGGAACAATGAGGGTTGGCTATGGAGATGAGGGTACGAGACGAGACGGTAGGAGGAGCACGTGGAGACGGAAACCACCACCTTCGGTTTAATATGTGTACTACGTCCAGTCTCCTGAGATTTGTACCGAAAGCATAAAACTCTGCGAGCTTAACTTAAGCGCGAGAGCTTTTTTTAAGGTTGTGAAAATATTTTTAGTCGGCTTTCGCAATGCCACGTAATTGGAATATCTTGAATATGAAAAATAATGCGGGATGGTCAAGCCCGCGGGATTTATTTAACTCTGAAAAAAAAATGTTTTTCCGTCGCAATATCTGCAAAACATAATTATTGTGGCATAAATATCGGGCAAAAAATTGATATTGCAATATTCGTATCGCGATATCGTTACGTAATAAGAAGAAAATATCCAGTTTAATAAGCTTACGATATATGTATTTTCGATTTGCCATTCCTTCAGAGACGTACCCATAACCCGGAGGAGGTTGGTATGCAAAGTCCGGGTTATCTTACCCTCCCAGTTCCCACATATCCCACCCGGCGTCCCATCGCGATCCCAACCCACCCCCAACAGCATCCAGCCCCGGCCCACTCGTGTGGGCACCTCGTATACATAGTTACCCTTATTTTTTCTTCCTCCGCGTGTATCGTTAAGCTTTTCCGCGAATTTGGAGCAATTTATTTGTTGTTATTTTTATTGATTTTTTTTACAATCGGATATCAATAACCAGAAGTAAACATAGACTTGCGCAATAACAATAAATAACCGAGTAATTAATAATAATTCAAATACTCTTTAATAATATGGGGATCAATCGCAGTAAAGCCCATTTAATAAAGAAGTACGTGGAAAATTTATGGATGCAAATTAAGAAAATTTTTATTCTAAGAAACAGTTCTGATTATTCTTATTTCCATGAGTCCCTTTGTTCTGTCGCGCGCCACCACACTACGCCACTGGCTATGCATGATGGGATCCTCACGGGATTGTTCCGGAGGATACTATATAATATATTATAATAATTATTAAAATAAATATAGATCAAGTCTACTCTCA
>JAGXCT010037164.1:0-15935 GCA_022495035.1 Philopotamus ludificatus | reverse complement strand
TATTATTATTTTATCATTATAGTACGAAGAGTAGATACTCGAAACTCTATAAAAAATAATCAAATTCTAACACCATTTATCATACAATGCGCATGCGTATTATTCGTTATCGTAATATGTAGATCGACTATGCTTATTCGAAGCTCGTTCAGCTCAATTATAATAAATAATCATATAACATTTTCCCGTATGAATATATGTGTGTATCCATATGTATGGATATGTGCTCGTTACGTTACTCCGAGTAACCCAGTGGCATGATAGGAGTTACGGCGTTATCTCGTAGGAATTTTAAATTGGAGAAATCGCTCAAATGTAAACGATTTTCCTTTATTCCCCTCCCGCCGCCGCCTCATCCCCGCATTTTCCATCTTCGTTCCCCCTTATTATCACCTCTCTTCCTCCGGCCTATTCTGCATATCGACGTCCCGCTCTCGGGCGCCTTCCACTCCTGCGTCACTTTGTTTCTTCTTCTCGTCTCGTTTGCTCCCCCCTTTGTTGTCGAATTCCAGCTCTTATTATTTCGCACTTAAAGATGGAAATTCCTCTGACACGTCAAAGAATCAAGCGGATTTTTGGAATTGTTCGTAATTTGGTGTGAAGGTCGCGCTCGAGATTGGATATTAGCGCTGGCCGCGCGTCAAATTTTGTTTTTCGCCGATTTTCCGCGAAAAGCACTATTCACTTCGCGGGAAAAAAATAAAAAGATTACCGCCGTCCCCCCATTAGCGACCGACGCGGTATCTCATACCCCCGGCATTATATCCAATTTCATTTAAGAAACGTCCGATTCGCCCCTGTTAATCTCATAACTTCGTACATTGTATAACTAACTACTTTAGCAATTTACTTAACTATCCGCCATTTTCTTATTTTCTTAATATCATCCGAAGGGCGTCCCTGTCTGGCGCGGTCGGACGGCGCGCCCTGTCCCCCTCGGACAATGTTAATATCTGCCTTTCATAATGGCCAAACTTTCATACAAAGTTGCCGTTGGCCACGTAGCCAGCGGGGGTGGAATGAACCCGGAATATCTGTTCCACCAGGACTAAATATGAAACATGTGCTAAAAATGTCGAACTGAGGTGTTTGCAGATCTATTACATTACGAAATCACCGGAAAAATCAGAGACGGTTGATGAAAATAGGCTCCAAGTCCTAAACACGGGTTCTAACAACAGTATATATTTTATTATATGTAACAGCTGATCTTACGTGTTAAGTAGAACAAGAGAGCAGAAAACTTATATGGAGGATACTACATTACTCCGCCGGTCTTGCGCCTCTTTTATCCAGTCCTCAAGCACCAGCAGAGACGTTTCCAATTCAAGCCTGAGGCAAGGTGTCTTACAAATACAAAATAAATACAAAGTAGAAAAAATCTGACGCACCTGGGGAAACATTGATTAAACCAATGTTGGAAAATGGATCGAAGAACATACTTGTAACAGCTTAAGTGTCGAACAACACAATATAATGGAGGATTAGTGACATGGTAATTGACATCATGGATCAGGTTGTGCAGAAAATCAACTTTGTAGCATTAAATATCGGCTTAATGATAATAACGGCATTATAAATGCTTTGTTTGAGACATTATCATCAACTCTTGCTAGTGGCGAAGAACAAGATCTTCCAGTATTTTTAGGAAATGATATTTTGCAGCATTTGGTAGCATTGAAAAATGAATTCAGACACTTTTTTTTCGAACTAAGCGATCAGAAGGTAGATCTATTGTCTGTTAACCTGTTGATCTATTGTTCATACTGTGGAAGATGTTCCTAAAGATTGTCACGACGAATTTTTAGAGCTGAAAAATGATTCTGAAACAAAAGATATGTTTAATTAGAAGTCAATCACAGAATTTTGGCCCAATATGTGCGATTCCTACCCAAATGTCGCAGGAAGAGCTATTCTTCCTTGTATTTAAGTACTGTTTTACGTACTACTTAGTACTTCCTTGTATTCAAGTACGGAAGTTTTTTATTGATTGAATTCATCAAAACAAGAAAAAATTGATACTATGTGCGTGTATATTATTTGTAATATACCTTTGAGTTAGACTATCTTAAGTGGGGGTTAATTATATTCAAAACATTTAAAAGTTTGGGAAATCCTGCATGTCCTACCTGTGTCCTAATTTGAAGAGAATATCAGAGACATGTTGTAGTATTCTAGGAGCGATTTGAATGAAGTGTACTTATACATCTTTTGGTTTTTATTTCATTAGTTAGTCAGTAATATCATTCTTCTTTAACTTCTTCCCAAGGAACGATAGCTACTAGTCACCGGTACGTAAAATGAGTATTTGGACACATAATTAGTGGCTCAAAATACCGCCTTCTGCAGACCATATTGAAGAAGGAACAAGTATATAGCAAGCGGTAATCAGAAAGAAATATTTTTTTGTAACTGTACTCGCTTGAGAAATCCAGAAGTTTTGAAGAAAAGTGAAGAACCAGTAGATCCTCTACGTCCATAAACGAATAAGCCACATAAAGAATAAGTTGACACTTTTTAGACATGGAATTACGATTACGAACCCATCAAACTTTGATGCTGAAAAGTAATGCTTTAAATTTAAAACATAGATCATTTATTTTAAAAAAAAATTTACGTATCCTTACTATGTATACATATGATTATGAAACCATGATCTTTATCTCTCAGTCAATTAAAGATCTACGGGTGATACAGAACACAATGGGATGAGCCATGGCCTGTGAATAGATTTGCCGAAAAAAATAATAAAATATTTGCTAAAGAACGAGGTGTAATAAAAAGACACCTGAAAGACTCGAGATGCAAAACGAATGCAAAAAATAAAAGAAGAGAAAACAAAGAATATATTTGATGCGTAAGTTTAATTATATCAGTAATCTTATGGTTCACTTAACAGTGTCGAGGAGTGATAAGATAATAAATCGTTGTTCGGTTAAAAATTAAATTTTGCACGAATTAAGGGCCAAAAGTGTAATAATTACCAATGAGTAATATATGTACATAATATGAAATTGTGATTCATCCACAGCACGCCGACGAGGGCCAATGGCGAGACGTCTCATACCGATGAAATTAATGTCGGCGTTGGTATTGCGGCTGTGTTGGTTAATGTCTTCTGCGGCCATTAGTCGATTATAAAAGTTTGGCCGAAACATTGTTCGGTTAATTTGTTAAGATTTGGCGTGAGATACGGCTGCACTTTAATCATAAATATTTCCTCGGTTTTTCCGGCGAGTTTTCCCCGGGAATTGGCTTAATCTGCGGGTCAGCGCGGCTGGCCCGCTTCCTAATGGCGTGTCTTTAACCACTATCCGGGACAATGGGATAACTTCATCATCTCGTTTTCGCATAATTACTATAATATATTATCTCATTATCTTTCATGGCTATACATAATTCATGAAAATTTTAGCTCATCGCCTGCGTATCGATTCGCGGCTGCCATACAAACTCGATATACGAATTTATTATATTAATAATGGGTGTGTCCGTTAAAGATATTTATATTATGTGTTCGTTGCAGAGTTAACTGGATGAATACGAGCGCACAAAGCGGTCTCACTGCCGTGGAGCGCTCGCATACAAAAATAGTTTGTATTTCTTTTGACTAAACATCATTAAAATCTTTCAGCAAGTGATCACAAGTAATGAAATTTCAGTCGAAATGCGGGGAAGGCTGAAAACTTTCCCTCCCCCGGCACAACAATGTAATGCTATTCATTATTATAAACATATTTCTCGAGCGAAAGGGAATGGAAAAATAAATAACGACGCGATTTATTAAAATAATAAATAATCATAATTATAAATTATCATTATTCCTTGTACATGTATCGTTATTTGCAATGTCGTGGGAAGTTTTCTTGTTATATGATTACCTCGGTACACATGGCATATTCTCGTGGAAGTTTCTGTCTGATGTCCAACGAAGCTTAATTTGCTTTGTGCCAACAATTTCAAAGAGGGCGTCCATAATGGCTGTCCCTCGTCCTTGTTCGTTCCCTCATAAAGCAATGAAATTATACGAATTACGCTCGGTCGCGAAAAATAATGCGCAATGATGAATGATGAATGAGATCATTACGGCGCTGATAACCCTTTTTGTTTTTTTTTTTATCTCGCATCAACACTGTCTCGCCTCGGTCCGGAGTTTGTGCGAAGACAATATTGACTTATTCAAAGCTGGGGCCCCGACCACCCCCCGGATTCGCCCTCCCACCCCACGGAATCTGCGGAACGGTCGCTAATAACAATAATAATGGGCCACCTATGCCACGTATTTCAATGTTTGTCACCGGCAGGACCGCGGCCCTCCCTCTCGCACCCCCCGCCGAAGGCCAGCCCCGTCCCTCTCCGCCACTCTCGCGGGGCTTACACATTCGCACAAATCTCGGCTAAAACTCGAGATATGACAAACGCAAAAACCATAAAATTAAATTAATGCTTTTTTCTTTCTTCTCCTTTTCTATTATTCTATAACATTTCCTTTTCACCCCGTATTCTAAAGCTGTGGACAGGGGCGACGCGTCGAAGAAATTGAATAGATGCCCTCCGAAGATGGATACTGCAAATTTATATTTTTAAAAAATAGTATTATGAGTTTTTTTAAATTATTCAAATCAGTCTAATTAATTATCACTTAACGCTATGGAAATATTATTCAGGTATACAAATTATTACATCGTTTATATAAAACATTTATTGTAAAATGCGACAATAAATACTCTTTACCCATGTTTAATTAAAAAATCTTATTACATTTTTTAGTATACTTACATTGTTTGTAAATTTCTGTCAAGATTAGATAGATATATATATTTGATGATCTTGTTATAGCAATTATATTAGTATAATTTGCCGTAATTGCCGTAATTATCTAAAAAAGTCTAAGGAATAAATATTATAAATAATCATTGTTATTTATTGTCTGCAATTGCGAAAAAAAATAAAACTCAACGTTTTTGTCTCACTCGTATTCGGTACGGTATGTAGAATGCAAGTGAAACGTGACATTGACACGTGCGGCGAGAGCTTAGTCTGGTGCGGACATCCCCCGAGATCGTTGTCGTTTATGCGTCATCTTGATTAGTCCACAGTTTTGTGAAATTAGAAGAAATGAGTATAGTGGTTTGGGGTGTAATTTGGCATGGCAGAAAATCAGATAAAGTATTCTGTGATATGGTTGTTTCAGAAGATGGACTTATTCCATTGTTTGACAACAACAATTTAAAAAAATCTATATGGAAGATAGAGCACCTCGCCATAAGTATTGTAAAACACTTCCAGGAAAGACGACCAATGTCTTCATATTTTGTCTTGGTCTGGAATTAATTAAAATGATAATATTTAAAAAAAATAACCAGTGTCATAATTTGACACTGGGGTGAATATAAGTGTGATATTTCATTCCTCTTGCATCTTTAGAATTTTTATCTAATATTTTTGTTATGCAATCTCTATCCATCGTAATAATAAATATAAAAAAATAGAATATATCGAAGTTGCTTTAGTGTACATATATTTTTAAAATAATTAATTTATACAAATGATAGTAATTTTATACGGTTTTAAAGAACACGCATAATAAAATACTTCTTTTTACACTGATTATTTTTAAATATGATAATAAGCTGGCTATATTATGTAAAATTAATAATACCATTTTTTTTAATAATGATTCGTGTAATTTACGTCAACGTATGCGTTTATTAAATCGATTTATTTAACATATGATCATGGAATGTGATATATGTATTTATATATTTATTTTTTACTAATAAACGGATATGAGATTTTTTGTCTATTGTTTATATATTTTTATTATTTTCGTAAGGATCCCCATATTTCGCAACACGTTCCACCCCTGGATGGAATTTACGTATATTTCACGTTACACTCACGCTCACTTTTATCAAGAGAGCCGTAGTTATCCTTTATGTGCCCTCAAATAATTGATTTAATACTAAAATATTTTGGGGCAAACGCCATCGGCTAATGTTGCGGAACTTTACCTATTCCACACAAAACCGACCGAAAAATCCACCCCCTTTGTACCGAGCATTAATATATTTCCACCATTGAATTTATACTATTCCTGCGAATAAAAAATGTATGTATGTATATTTTGCGAGGCGTTGTGCGAATTTTCAATTTTTTTTCCTCGTCGTCCGACGTTAATTTAAATAAAATCAGAATGATCCGCGAGTTAATGCGGCACCAATTAAGCGGCGCACTTTAGTGGTTATTGACGTAATAAGAGTCATCGGATGACTGTCGTATTTTTTTACTACCGTCTCGAGTGTCCAACTATAAAATATTTTAATTAACATTAACAAGACAGATGGGGAAATCTGTCAAATTTATAATTAATGAATGCGATGGGGATGTATGCACGAGAGCAGTGGCGTTCGCCAACTCGTCTCCACTACTATGGCAATAGTATCTGACATATAATATTATAAAATTAAGGAATTGTAATTAAGTAAAACATATTAATATTTAAATAGATAAGTATATAAAATATATTAAATCATTTACTCATTTTTCTATATTTATATTACAGTAAACACCCCTATAACGTCAATATAGGTTCCACGTTATAGGAGGGATGTTATAGGGGGTTAAGGTTTTTCAATTTTATTTTTTAATTTGAAGAAATTAGTAATTCAAACTTTTTTTTATATTTTACGCGTTAACCAGCGCAAATGACTTGACCCGATTAGCGATATATTTCGTATTTTGGCTGACGTAATCTTATATGGGGGATCGACGTTATAGGAAAAAACCACCGCAAACGTTATATTGGGGGGACGATATAGGAGTGTACGCTATATGGGGGCTTACTGTATTTTATTCTCATCATTTTTTTAAAATACGTAATTTATTATTTAACGTAATTTATTTTTTAACGATATCCTCAAAATATCAATAGAAAAACACATTCGAAGCAGTTAGCAATCAAAACCATAATTAAATTCTTTCACAATTTTTAATATACCAATTTTTCAGTTGAAGTAAAGAAAGAGTGTTAGCTGAGTCTTCTCAGTTTTTTAATACAGTCAACCCTCCTATAACGTTTCCTATAAACGCTGTTTCATACAAAATTCTAATATTTTTAAGGTAAATATAGATATTTCGTAGATCTATATTACATTGCCGAGCGAAATAAAGATCAATGCTCTTTGACTGACAAGAAATTTTGTAAAGAGCAGCGATTTAGAAGAAACGCTATAGGAGGGCTGACTGTAATATACAGAGGCGGCTCATCCATATACACAGCGCAGCTGCAGCACCCCCAAGCAAATTGAGGAATAATATATTTTTTTATATATTAATATATATGTGTCTATTTATTATGTAAATGAAAATATAAATATAATTATTATTTATTAATCAGGTCGGTGCCTACCCAGGCAGAGGTAATCCGTGCGATATGGAGTAAGAGCGCTGTCTGTTTGTCAGCCCTACAAGCGTCGGGTATTGGACGGCGGGTAGCTGGGTGGGGGGGGGTCTCGCCGCTAAATGGCATGTCGCCACAGATTCATTGAAACGCAGTCATACTGATTCACAGTTTCTTTGAGGCACCTGCCGCATGTAAAAATAGGCGTAATATACTTTTTTTCAATTTTTAATATATCGCAGCACCCCCAAATATTTTACGCACGAGCCGCTACAATATAAAGTGACTTAAGGATTTTTTAATAAAAGGGAAAAATTAATCAGGTTTTAGTATATTACATAAAAAAATATTTAGGACTTGTTTTTAAGTATTACTATTAAGTTATTTTTTGTTATAGAAATGATTATAAAATGTGTTAATTGATAAATAACTTTTCTTTCTATACTAAATAATTTATAAAATATTTTAAACAAAGGCAGCAGCCAACAAAACGATAATTTGCTAAGACTATTTGTCTAGTTACAGTCAACCCTTCAATAAAGTTCAGATAGGGACCACGCCATAGAAAAAATGCTATAGAAAGTTAGACACCCATACAGAATTTGGAGTTAGGTTCTTTTAATTCTTTTGCGATTAGAAGCAAATCTAACATTAGATACAAAAATCAGAATCATACATTCTAACTATATTTTTAATGACTTTAATGATGATTTTAATGTTTTGTAAATGAACGGTATAGGAGGGTCGACTATATTTGCTTATAATCATAATTGAATTTATTAATCCAGTTTAATCCCAACGTCATTTTCACTATAATATATGACTAAATGAAAAACATCGAAGCATTAATCCACAGATATTGTGAAATGTATTTTAATAATTTTCTTACCCTATTTAAATAATTAAGTCCATTTTTTAATAAATAAATAAAGAATAGTTTAATTTATTTAATAATCACTGAAATAAATAGTGTTTTTAAAAATAATGCAATAGAAATATGTAAAACTTTTTAAGCTATCCTCACATTAACAATTCATCGTTGGCCAGTAGCAAGCCAATTAAGTTAAAAAAATTCTAATACATTATTTAGAATCAATTGTACATGTCAATCACTCGCATTAAATGCAATATTAATTTTTGCATATGTATCCATTTCATATTTAATTAATTCACGACACGCCACTGTGCATGTGTGCAAGCACCGTGCGGTCGGAATGTAATGTCGTCTAATTGTTGTAATTGTAAATTGTTACTGGTATGATTGGTCGTAATTAAATTTTATCGCGTCTATTTACGACGCCTCAATTAATATCATAAAATTAATAAGAAACTTTACGAGCGGGGAATTTTTCACCCCCTACAGGGGGTGAAAAATTCTCCACACAAATGTATATATATATATTTTTTTATTATTGTACATTATTGAGATTTCACAGTAAAATTTTTAGTATTTCTTTTCTGGCCGCTGCCATTTTTTATGGCGGTTCCCGATATCGCAATAAAACTATTTCTTCAATGTCTTCTTCATAACGGCTCTACATACAAATGGTCGATTTCTCAGTTTTGTCATGACCGTTCGGGCGGCCATTAACCGAAATGGATATTGCATGATGTACACTGGCCGAATCTGTAATCCGTCCACCGATAATTGCGGTCCAATTGCCGATTTGAGACAAGTGCCAGATGCATCGGTTCGATTTCGAATAACAAATGAGCGGCCGCTGTGCCACGCCATAAGTCATCGGGGTCCATATCCTGGATCTTCCGAATAACGAGACCATTGTCTGTGTCCCAAATAATGAGTGACACGTATCAATTATCTGTACCGTCTGTCATATTCGTTAGCAACGACTTTTCGGACATTTCTCCGACTGTCCGATCGACAATGGCCGATTACGACGCTAATAGTGTAAATAGAAACTCGTGGACTGGGAATGAAATAAATGACGATACTAGGTGGTCAATAAAGTTCGTGCCAAAATTACAATACCACTGATTTGATGTAATGATAGAATTTAAAAAAATATATTTAATTAAAGTTCCAACATGTTTTTCAATGTCTCTTTAATAGTTCAATATTCAATGTTCTGTCGTCTTCATGGGTTAGAATCCTTCCTTCAATTTACCAAACAAGGATCTGACCTTAAATATTCCAGTAACGTACGGTGGACTTGATGTTGGGTGTGCTGAATGTGGGAAAAAAATATGTAAAAATACAGTTTTTTTTTAATGAATTATTATTTATATTATTATTTATATAATAATTCTATTCTTCGTTTATGCGACATAAATTTTTCAAGTAATATCAATGGAGAAAAAATACTCAAAAAACTAAAACAGAAGGGCACACTTTACTATAGTTACATTTATTGTCTTAATTGTCCAGTTCTTGATCAATCCGGTAATGTCTTAGGATCGTGACTAGCCTTGTTCCGAATCTTCTTGATTTTGACTCTCCAGGATCCTCTGGATTCCGTATCTCGCATCGTAGCTATCCGAGATACTTCAACCCTCTCTAGATCCGGAAGATTGACGGATATGGATAGCTGATTATTTCTATCGACTATCATCAATATTTGTTAATATTGTCATAATTTGTTCGTCGATAATGAAAGCATTGTTCTTTGGTTCTTTGACGCGAGATTCGACGAGGAGAGAGAAGTCACAAAACTAAATATTAACCAGTGTTATGATTAAAATTAACCACGACTGACCCAAGTTAGTAGTCGGAACTTATGAATTCAGGGAATTCTTTATTTCACTGGCTAGGTGGTATGTAAGTGAAAGAGACCCATTACCTCCACATAATATTATTATTATTCATTTATGTGGCCTTCTAATCCTGAAGCGGGTCTTTGCCACCTGGAGGACACTAAGCGATCTCCAGCAGAGACACGTCCGTCTCAACCCTGATGTCAGGACTGTGACGGTCGTCCTCCAGGTTATCTTGGGTCTTTGAATAGGGGTCAACTTTCCTCCACATGAAATAATTAATTTAATGCCATCTATTCTTCATTGAATAAATAATTATAAAACAAATAATATAAATTACTATCCAACTGAAATAATATTCAAAAAAATACCCAGTGTCGTGATTTGACACTGGGGGGGAATATAAGTGTGAGAGACTCATACCCCTTGCATCTAAAAATTCTTTATAAAATCTTTGTATGGATGAATGGAATAGAGATTAGAGTTTTTAACTTTTAAGGACAACTCGCTTGAGCACTTTGGCCATTTTTTATTCGTTTGTGGCTATCAATGTAGTATCGTCAGAATGATTATGAAGTATACGCTTTTAATTATCAGTTTTTGAAGAATTATATCATCTCCATTGTCATATATACAAAAAGTTCTTAATTTCGATTTAATTAAATTGTATTGAAACGATAACATCAATTGATTATCTAGAGCAGGGGTGAGCAACCTGCGGCACGCGGGCCGCATGCGGCCCGCCACACTGTCTCGTGCGGCCCTTCAAAGATTTTACATTTTGACTGAAAGTGATCATTGATCAAGATTAAATGATGTATGGTTAAAAAGCTGCCTGCAAATTGCTGTGTCGTCTATATCTGCAAATATATGCAAATTAATTGCAAAGAAGCAATGCCAAAGTTGTCATTAACCTAGTCGTGCCGATGGGGTCTATTTGGGACTCCTAGTTTTTGATTTTTCTGGTATATGAATCCAACATATTACAAATTATTTGCATTTGTTTAAAAGTCTAAAAAATAAATATTATAAATAATCATTGACTTTATTGTCCACGATTGCGAAAAAAATAAAAACAACAATATTCGCTTCTGTAGCCACGGGCATGATGATTTTTCTCGCTCCCATCCGTAACGAAGTGGCAAATCCTAATGAAACGTGTAATAGTGACACGTGCGACAAGAATTTAGCGGTCAATCTATCGGTGGGGTGTCCTCAGTGTGCGGCGGGACGTCGTCGGGTGCGCGTGTCATTTACGCGTCATATTCATTACTTAAATCAAAAATAAATAAAAGACAAAAAAAATTAAGCGTATCATGAATAACTAATTTTATTCTTATAATAATACATTTAAAAAAAAAGAATTCATCAATATCTTGTGTTGAAATGCTTGGGGTCTATTTTATCTTATAAATAGACCCCCTTCGGACGACACGATTGGTTTCGAGCCCCTATGACGGATCGGTTAAAAGAGCAGAGTCAGTATGCCATAAACCCCTCATTTAAATAAAGATCAAACTGCACAGTATTTATTCCAATTAGCCAAAAGCTAACAAACGAAAATAACAGATCTTTGCAAAGAGTAGAGCATAGAATTCAAGATGCTGTTGAAAAAATATCCGAGAATATTTTAATATACAGGAAACCCTCCTATAACACGCTATTCAACAACATGATTCCGCTGTAACACACAAAAATAGAATAATGATCAAGAATTTCTCAATATCTTGACTTGCAATGCTTGGATTTTATAATGGAGAAATAGACCCCATTCGGTCCACGCGGATGGTTTCGAACCGCCACGACGGATCGGTTAGATAATCTTTTTCCAAATATATCTTTCGCCGTTTTATATTAGTATAGTATTTCTATTAATGAGTCTTTTATTTCTGTATTCAATTATATTAAGTTTATTTTGTTAATAAATAGATAATTTGAGTTCATCACTTAGTGTTTGTATTATCATGTTTCTTACATGCGTCCCGCACAACAAAGGTTGCTCACTCCTGATCTAGAGCGTCATAAATAATATAAACATTATACTATATATTTTCGTCACATTTTACAGGTTTTTATTAATATTATGATCGTTGACCATTGTGGCTATATTTGTTTAAGTGGCAAGAATTTTTCCGACCACCTGGCCATAAAAAGGAGTGTGATCGGAATGGAACCGGTCGATCTGATAGTTTGGCGATCCATCAGCCAAAAAATGCGACCGTGGCCCTCGTCGACAATGAGGAGGTGTCTACCGTAATCGATGGGATAATTAATGGTGCGAGGTGCGGGCCAGGCTCCGCATGGTGTCAGTTCATTATACAAATAATGGTCCTCGCATAACACGAGCTCCGCGTTTCGATAATTGCGTGTTTGTTCTAGGGGGCTCGCGGCTCTTGACACTTTAGCATCGGACCTCCGCCAAAATCTTGAGGCGGGTTCGCGAATAGTTGCCTAGTCATCGGTGGGGCGCGCGGCACCCCGAGCCGCGCCGCGAGGGTTAACCGTCAACCCCCCGCGGCTCGCAGGTCATTAATATTGATTTGTGGTCAATCAGACCTCTCGAGGGTTGAGCGCAAGGTTAAATGCTTCTCATTGTCATTACGAATGGAGGAATGTAAATAATAGATGGATTTTTAAAAGAAATGATAATGCGGACCGGCAATACCGAAATGTCATAAATCAGTTAGTGGGAATATATTTTATTAAATGCCATCGATATTTACATAGCCGACAAAAATAGAATTCAATAATTAATTCTGACTTATAGTTTTACTTTAAAAAAATAAAAAAAATATTTTATTAAAATAAGAACTATGGTAAACAGATGGTCAGACATCAGACGAAGAATACTGCTCTCAAGAATGGCTTTAAGTAACAAAAATGTTGAGGTATCCCAATCTATACTAATCAGATTTATGGGGATGTTTATGATGCTGGAGCATCAGGCCCCTGATCATTGTGGGCCTCAAAGTGGCCCCCAATACCTTGTCATGATATATAGTTTGTTAATGTGTTTTTTTGCCATTCAGAGGCCATGTGTAAAAAATTAGATTTCCTCCATTCATGCTTTAAAAATAAGCTATAACACGATATCAAATATTTAGCTAGTATATTTGACAATGATTTATAAAAACCTTATTGCAAAATGAAGTCAAACATTTATTTACCATCTAAAAAATTAGAGACTCCTGGTTGAGATATAGAGATAGGTTTAATGCTAATTATTTCATTAGAAAATTTTGTGAAGAATTTAAGAAATAATTATAATGAAAATGAGTAACCAAATTAAGGAAAATATCTGTGATGAGATTAAAATAAAAATATTCCGATTCCGAAAGAGGCAGAGATCCATATTTCTGTAGTCAATGTATCGTTAAATTCTTTAATATTAGAACTAAACTAAAGAGAAAAGCTTACGAACTAATAGGAAAAACGTTTAAGTTCCTAATGGATGCAGGAAAGAGTAATTACAAATATATAAGAAGAAAGTATTAAACAAGTCTCAGATTATTACAGTGTTGACATAGGAGACGCATTAAAAAAAAAAAATTATACATTTTCCCAAATATGCAATACTATTCTAAATAACTACTTAGCAATGCCTATAATAAGTTGAGAAGCTGAAAGAGCTTTCTCAAAACTAACATTTATAAAAAAATAAATACAGTTCGATTTTTATAATTCGCTTACATCCTTAGACAACCAAAAACCCGTCTAATTATATGTTACTAGAAACCTCTGAAAAGTAATTAACATCAGGATCCAAGAAGTCACTACTCGCCACTGTTACCAATAGAGTACTATTACGACAGATGACGGCAATAAGATGCTTTTGAGTTGTTGCTTTGAAGAATTAACATCATCCTTGAAGAATTAGGCATAGTCAATTTTTTTTTCAGATAAGGATAGCTGAAGAAATTATAGAAATGAGTTGTTAGTTCGAGAAAATCGAACTGCACTGTTTACTCGTCGTAGTTTTTTCAACAGCTGAATCGGAGAAAACCTGAAGAAATATTATCCTATTGAAAAATATATAATATTATATTATAATCCTGGATGTTGATCAGCAGATTAATCACCAATATTACAGCTTGTATGTAACAAGCATATTATTTCAATAATCAAAGTTAACCGTGACTGAGCTGAGTTAGTAATTGGATAATTAGAAACTGACCAGAGGGCATGTAAGAGGAAGATACCCTTTACCTCCGCATGTTTATAAAAATATTTATGTAGGTAGTTGACGCGTTAGAATTAATTAAATTATTGCCATCTATAATAAATAATTATACACAAACTAAAATAATATTAAAAAATACTAGTGTCGTGGTTTGACACTGGGGGAATATTAGTGTGAGAGACTCATTCCCCTTGCATCTTTAGAATCCTTATCGAATCTTTATATAATTGAATGGCGCTTGTGAATCTTTATGCTATGCCATCCATCCATTGTAGACATCTCATCCAAAAATAATAATATATTTCATTTAACAAAATATTTTTAAAAAAAATCAATTAAATTTTCAGTTATCAGAGTTTGTGTCTATTTTAAAAACTTACGTTTTTTAATCATAAAATTATGATAATTAATATTTTTTTCGTGAGGTATTGTATGTACTATTGTTATTTTTTTCCATTTTTTTATTGTAAACATATGGTATAATCAATCATAATTTTCCGCAAGAACTCAGCAGCCATGGTGTCGTTGGCTTTGTGGCTGTTATGAATGATCCGTGAGTCATTCGCATAGAATCGAGTCCACGGCGTCGCTAACTCATTCCCATTAAATTTTCAATAGTAATTAATTTATGAGTCACACCTATGGTGGTGGTGGGCCGGTTTCGTCACCTCGACAATCACGGAGCCAATTGTTCGGTCCGTGTTCGGTTCTTGTTTGCCCAGGTAAATAAAGCGACCTCGGTCATTAATAATTTGACATGTCAAATGACAGATTGCGGGGTACACTCGAACGGTCAACCTAAAACTATTTTTTTTAATCGTGGATTTCAGCACATTGGCCACAATCAAAGCACCTTTGTCGTTTCGATTCGGTACACAGTCATTTGTTTGATTGTGATCACCGTGAGCTCACCGCGGCGCGTTGTGATTGATTTTTAAATGAAAATTTTTAAGAGGTGTGCATGGCTATAGAAATTAATAAACGGCGCAAAAAATCAAGCCAAAAAAGATTACACGGTCAACGGACAAGAATCTCGGATTCCATTGGCCCGTTAACAGATGTCAAGCATTGTTAACAATTGGCGGAAACATTTTGGCAACAATTCAATTGGCAATCTGACGCGATTAGACGTCGACCGGCATCGCTTTGCGTCCAAACACTTTTAATAATATTTTTCATTACGATATTAATTATGATTGATGGAGTGTACATCTCATTGGGAGGTATGGAAATCAAACCGATACAAAACGATCCCACACGGGCGAGGTCGTATTCGCGGAGCCGGTTTAGGAGCTTGGACCGCGTCTCTCGATACCGGGGACCGTGGCTTAGGTCGCGATCTTGAATAGGACATCGAGGAGGCTGATCAAAAAATTTGATAAAATGAGTGCTAATGAAATAATGGGACTGTCATATCCGTCCGTTGATTTGATTCTCTTTAAGTAACTGACTTTTCGTGAGGAACGCGCGGTGGATGCAGTGACGGTACGTGACAATAAAAAAAATCAAAGGCAAATTAAATTTATTGGCATGGCTAGAAGAAATAAAAATTGCCTGTGACCGTATAAAATGAGACACTGCTGAAGAATATTGAAGATTCCATAAACGGAATTTTTGGACACGTCTAAAAGCCGTAAAATT
>JAGXCT010037163.1:79422-141205 GCA_022495035.1 Philopotamus ludificatus | reverse complement strand
ATTAGTAGCAAATTAAAAATCATTTTATTTTTTATTAAATGAAGGCTTTTTACAACCATATCTAAAAATTCAAGCAGGTTCGATAATTTCACACGCGGATAATTTCTCGTTCGCCATCCCTGTTGTAGGGGTTTCCTTCATTGGGTCTTGCTTATAAAGTTTTTTGGTATTTTTTTACTTCAGATCTGATTTAAATATCGCCAGGTATATAACTTTTGAAAGGGCGGATTTTTTTAATTTCGTGAGCTCTATAAATATAGTCGCAACGATCCACGATATATCGTTGTTTAGCATCCGAAAGAAGCTGTCGTGGTTCCGCAACATTTGTAACTGGACCGGATTGAGAGTTCCAGAATTGTTCCAGTTCGCCAAAAACAGACAATTATTTGGAGAAAAAATAAGAACACGTAGATCGCCTACGTCCGAAAACAGACAGCCACTTGAAGAAGAAGAAGCATTCGAAAGATGAATGCAGTAAGAAGTATGTAAGCAACGAAAAGATTATTCTGCGATTAGTAAATGACTCAACGGCCCAGAAGACCGTATCAATGGAATCATGGGTGCTAATTTATTACTGCTAGTAAAGTAATAACGTAATAAATAAAATCGGGTCATATTCGGGTTTATGTGAACTATTAACCCGAATATGTTTCTAGAAGGATCTCGCTTCTCAAAAGTTGTGCCATACTACGTCTTAAAAATCAGCACTACTCCATACGACTGCAATATCCCACAGCTTGGGATTTATTGGATGAGTGACACGATCGACACTTTCTCGTCATGTAAGAAGGCAACAGCCCTCAGCCAATTGTGCCGCTGTATTTGGTCATCAATAAAGATGAGGATGTCTCCCGAAGTCGTATCCACCTTTATATACATCGGAATTCTCAGAGCCCCAAGTTATACTAACTCAATTTCATCTCTGATATTCCCTTCACGATTTCCTTCGAATTTCCTTATTGCTTATACTAAGTCACAGGCTGATCACGAGCATGGTTCGTGTTATTCACTGATATGTCAGAATGTTTAGATCACTTAACTATTAACTTACCTTGTCGTTGGGGACTATTTTGGCTCCAAAATTTTTGATTTTTCTCTAATAACTCTTTTAATATAAATCCTGCATGTCGTAAACTGTTCGTATTTGTCTAAAAATTCTAAAGAATAAATATTATAAATAATCATTGACATTTATTGTCCGCAATTGCGAAAAAAATAATAAAAACAACATAAAATTTGCGTCAGTTGCCATGGGGGCGATGTTTTTCTTCGCTCACATCCGGTACGATGTGCCGAGTGCGAGTGAAAAGTGCTATGAGAGCTCAGTCTGCGGCGAGGCATCGCCAAGTGCGCGTATCATTTACGCGTAATATTGATTCATTAAAAAATCCAAAATATTGACCAAATTGTGAAGCATATAACGAATAACTATTGGGCTGTCCGGAAAGTCATTTCGTTTTTTCCCAATAGAGGACTTAATTGTATTTTTTCACAGCCAGCTTCACACTTGAGCCGCAAACTCATTATATATTTTGACAGCTGATATAGCAAGACTTGCTTGTGAAAAAGTTCGATTGATTCTACGCAGTAGTTTTTGGTTGGCACCCTTTCAAATATGGAAAGTGAAAAGCAGCATTTTCGGCATATTTTACTATCGAAATGGTAAAAATGCTGTTCAAGCAAGAAAAAAAATGTCCGATGTGTGTGGAGAAGATGCATTTGAAGGCCAGTTGAAGCTGACAAAGACACAATAAAGGCATTAATTGATGCAATAACTATTGGGTTGTTTGGAAAGTCATTTAATTTTTTCTCAACAAAGGATTTAATTGTATTTTTTCACAGCTAACAATTTATAATATATATTTTGACAGCTAATATAGCAAGGCTTGCCTGTGAAAAAGTTCGATTGATTCTACGGAGTAGTTTTTTGTTGGTACCCTTTCAAATATGGAAAGCGAAAAGCAGCATATTTCACTTTTTTACTATAGAAATGGAAAAATGCTGTTCAAGCAAGAAAAAAAGTATCCGATGTGTATGGAGAGGATGTATTGACAGAACGCCAGTGCCAAAACTGGTTTGCAAAATTTCGACCCGGAAATGTTGAAGATGCACCACGTTCTGGAGGGCCAGTTGAAGCTGATGATGACACAATAAAGGTATTAATTGATGCAAACCAGCGAATAACAACTCGTGAGATCGCTGGGAGATTAAATTTATCGAATTCGATCGTTCATGATCATTTTAAACGCCTAGGTTTAATCTCAAAGCTCGACATATGGGTTCCTCATGTTCTTACGGAATGAAATTTGTGCCGTCCGTGTTTTGCTTCTCAAAGGTTAAGAAAATCATTTTTGAACTACATCATCACAGAGGACGAGAAATGGGTCGTCTACAACGTTATACGCAAGAGATCATGAAGTAATAAAAAAGGACCGGCTCAAAACACTTTACGAAAGCTGATATTCATCAAAAAAGATGATGCTATTTGTTTGATGGAATTTCAAAGGCATCGTTTTCTTTTAGCTTCTACCGGATAACACAACGATCAATTCTGAAGTGTCCTGTCATCAGCTGAACAAATTGAATGATTTACTTAAACAGAAAAGGTCAGAATTGATCATTAGAAATGATGTAGTGTCTCACCGACATAATTTGAGACCTCAGACAAGTTCGTTAACTCGCCAAATGCTTTTATAGCTTGGATAGGATATCCTGCCACACATACCATATTCTCCAGATCTGGTACCTTCTTATTATCATTTGTTCCGCGCTTTACATTTTTTTTAGACGGTAAAACCTTTACTTTAAATATCATGCTAATGCCAGAAAGATGGCAAAAGGTATTGGACCAGAATGGACTATATATGATTATAAAATTTTTATTCACCATAAGAAAATCGTCGTTCATTTTCATAAAATAAAAACAATTTAAAAAAAAAATGTCTTGAAATTCTTGGGGTTTCTGAGGAACCCCTTTCGGACGACTCATTTAGAGCCGTCGTGATGGATCGGTTAAATGGATGTTAAACTTGGATGAAGATGTATTGGAAGTGAATTTCTTTAACGGCAAGGGAGAAAAAAACATTAAAATTACTAAGCCTCGTTATACCGCAATTGCATACGTGGATACATTCCAAAGGGCGCCGATACTGAAAGCCCTTATTTATTATATTTTAATCGATTTGTGTATTTACATAATAATATTAACATAGAACATCTCAGTACAAAGTTATCGACATAAATATTTACAACTACTCGATAACAACATAATTTTAAACATGATTAAATTTATTATCTTAAATACGGCAATTAGAATATAAGGGAACGTATGGCGGTCGGAATACAAAATAATCGGTCACCCCACTATCTCGTCCTGTTCCATTATATCAAAATGTACCGGGAACACAATGGCATTGTTGTCCAGAGATCAGTTGTATATTTATATAATAAATTTGGTAACCCTGGTATATTATTGCAGTTTGTGTATTTGAAATACAAGATCTACGTTTGCTAACTTTCAATCAACTTGTAGAAACCGGCGGGGGATGATCCTGCCGGTCTTAGGTTTATGTGGACAGAGTCCCTGTGCAGAGTCTCCAGCTGTCCTTCTAGCAATATTTCATTGATGGCTTTTTTGGCATAGAGCTGCTGCTCCGGTTTCATTTTTTTCAACTCCAAGGCCCATGCTTTCGCGTACATCTCGTATTCGCTATCATCGTCGCATGATATGAAAAGTAATTCGTTTTGTTCGCGGGTTCTTTTTTTCGCCATTTTTTGAGTTGGGATCGGTTTCGGCGGCTCTTCGTATACTTCATCGTTTGCCTAGAAAATGAAAATAAAATATTCATTATTTATCACAGCGTCAATGTAAGTATATAGTTAATTAGATGTAAAGTCTCGTTTTTCTCGACAAATAAATAATTTAAATTTATTTTACGTATATGTTCAATATTTTAATGATTTTTTTGCAAAACCTTGGACGATGAATACAAATATTAAAAGTCACACGTATTTCAATATTTATTGAACTCAAAAATAATTATGCAATTTAATACATAGCGTTCCGTTAATGCTTTAATTGGATTGGCTAATACCTGTGAAGATGACAAAGATGGTACTGAACCTTGAAATTATAAGGAAAAATTGATACTTTAAATGACATTTTGGCTAACACAATTAAAAAATAGATAGATTTTATGTATTTTTAGGAAATTCAATTAGAAGCAGTAAAATTTTACAAAAAAAATTGCAAATAAGATTGCAAACAAGCCAATAACTCATTCCTATTATGGCAGACGACTATTATCATTATATTGCGATTTAAAATTTATTTAAAATAATTATAAGAATTTGAAATGCTTATTTGATTACCTGATATTAATGTTAATATATAATTATCATATTTAATTGATCAACATTTCTTTAAATTTAATTATCTGCGTTAGTATTTTTGCAATTCATCCGCCATCTAGGTATTGGAATTGATTTTAATCATATTTTAGAAAAGATAAACAGATCATTCCTAGTTGTGTAATATTTTAAGCTTTAAGCTAATAGTTGAGCTTAAAGCTTAAAATTAACTTCTCCTTGTAGGGATATTATTTGTAAAAAGCTAAACATTAATAGTTGGTAAAAATGTGTTTGACGTATCTGGGCATTAATAGCCCCATATTGGTTGCTTGTTTTTATTATTGGCTTTAAAAAAAGTTTCATGTGTTATGGGGTGCTCAGTGTTTTTTTTACTACTATATGAAATCTTCATCAATACTTTGACTTTTTTTTTAAAAAAAAAGATTATTCTAGGAATAAAAATAGTTATTCATGATATGCTTCAAAATCTGGTCGATATTTTAAATTTTTCTACTAACCAATATGACGCGTGAATGACACACGTACTCGGCGTTGTCTCGCCGCAGACTGAGCTCTCGCAGCACGTGTCACTCGCACTTGGCACATCGTCGTATCAGATGCAAGCGAATATAGTTGTTTTTAAATTATTTCCGGACAATATAGGTCAATGATTATTTATAATATTTATTCATTACACTTTTTAGACAAAGAAAAATGTTTGTGACATTTAGGATTTATATAAAAAATGTTATTCGACAAAAATCAAAAACTTGGGGTCCCAAATGGACCCCCATCGACACGGTTAGGTAAAGCTGTCTGTATAAGAGTTGGTTTTTCTTACATATTGTAATTTAGAAGTTCGCTACGCGCAAAAGAGATCTCGTCTATTTTTGATGTATTTTTTTTAAATCATTTGCGGAAAAAAACATTTTTATTTAAGCGACACGGCGCTGAAAAAAACTGTTTTTTTTATTGTAAATATTATTTATTTTCGCAAACGAAGACGGACATTTTTCTTCATATATCTCCGGTTCCAATATTTAATAATGAATAAGGTTCCATTCCAAATAAACCAAACCAATAAAAATCGACCGATATCTTATCGACTAATGCAAATTCCTAGCTGCCAATTATATCGAGAATTAACTTATCTCCCAATAAGTATATACGGTCTCTAGCCGATCTAAAGAACCAGTATGCGTTGAGAAGGAAAACCCTAAAAATTAAAGGTCGATAACTGGCTAGACTCGATACTTTCGTTCGTTCTTCCTCCGTACTAGGGGATTTATTTTTAGGGAAGCTCTTTCCCCGCGATGAAATCGTCGTTCCATCATGCGATAAGGTTAATGCTAGCTGTTACTGCGAAAATGAGAATAAATATAGAGAAAAACATCCTCCTATTTGCCTGGAAACGGGGGGAGGATAAAATTCGATGTCAGCGGTGGTAGAACATACACGTCTAACGTCAACGACGGTCAAGAGAGGGTAATCTTTTTACAAAATACCGCATTCCAAGACGGATCGGTTCACCACCGTATGGACGTAAAAGAAGAGTCCTCGCCCCGTCGCGAGATTCGGTTTCCATCGGCCTCGACTACCGTTCAAGAGTCTGGAAGGCCCAAACTCTTAGCAAGGGGGGGGGGGGTCCATTGTTCATTAATCGGTCTTTAAATCCCGAGCACTGAAAGGTTGTGACAAAATGAATCAACCTGTTTATTGGAGAGCCAATAAAAAGGCTCGGATACAAGTATTATTTTTAAGGATTGGTTTTACAAATATTTTATACCTGATGCAGAAGCATATAATAGGAAATATTATCTTGATTTTAAAATATTATTGATACTGAACAATGCACCAGGACATCCGTTCGATTTAAAACATCGTAATGTTGAAATATTATTTTTACCACCAAACACTACGTCTATAATCCAGCCTTTGGACCAAGGAATAATTTCAACATTTAAAGAGTATATTCGTAGAAAACTTGATCGATCAAGATGAAAATTTAGCAGCCACACAAGCTTGGAAAAAAAATTCTATTCGAAATTGAGTCGATATTGTTTCTGCATCCGTTAAAGAAATACATCAATCGACTTTAAAATTCTTGCTGGAAAAGCTGTAGTCAGAAGTTGTCCCTGCAGAAAATGTTGTATCACCAATAGAAGTTGAATACCAAAAGACAATTAACATTTCAATGAAGGATTTGGTGATATGGTTATTCAAGATATCGAAGAAATATTGGAGGATCGCACGTTGAATGAAGAAGAATTGGTCGAAATGTTCGGTGAACCTACGATAATTAATGACTTTTTCGAATAACTCGGAAAGCAGTTGCAGCGAAGTAGCTAAGCTTGGGATTGGCTGATAAATTAGAACATTTTTTTATAGGAAAATACCTATAATGGAAGACGTTTGAAGTTTAAGAGGGAATTACAACAAATCTTGGCTCCTTATAACGATATACGTATAGATTTATACGCTAAAAGCAGACAATCGCTTATTTCAGAAGTTTTAAAGGATAAATCCAAAAATAATCCAGAGTTTTCTGAAAATATGGAATTGTAATTGATAACGATGACGAATGAATGATCAATTATATGTTGTTGATGATTTTTTTTCAATAAATACGTAAATGTATATTGTGTCGATTATTTATTTAAAAAATAAATAATATTAACTAACTATTTTTTTGGAACGCAAACCCTAATTTTGTATGAACTTCAAACCTCGTATAACACGGATTTGTATTACACGACGTTTTTGTGAAACCATATGACCGTGTTATACGAGGCCTAGGTGTATTTATAGTATGATTTCGCTCCATCTTTCATTAAAGAATTTTTTATATCGAATATGTCTTGCTTCGGCGATTTTTAGTATAAAAAAATAATAAACGTTGGAGGGGACCGTTTCGATAATAACGTTTATTTACCGGGTGCGCGGGGGCGGAGGGCGAATGGGGCTCGAGCTCGTCGGGCACGGTGATGATGCCGTCGGGCGTGGTCTCGTGCTGGCCGAGGAAGCCGAGCTCGTCGAAGTACCAGAGCGCGGGCTCGTACACGGGCGGCGCGTCGTCCAGCTCCTGGCGCTGCAGGCGGCGGATCTTGCGCAGCTCCTTGCGGTAGTTGGAGCGAAGGCTGTTGATCTTCTTCTTCACGCGCTCGCGGTCGGCGCCCGGCTCCACCTGGCGGTACTTGGCCACCAGCACCTCGTAGGCCTCGGCCTTCAGCTTGCGGTCCGAGTACTCGCGGCTCTTCTGCTTCCACAGCGCCGGCAGGCTGCGGTACAGCGAGATGAACTCCAGCAGGAAGCCGCGCACCGACGGGATCTTCTCCATGGCGCGAGATTCGAACTCAGGCGGTATTGCAGTCCGCCCTCAATAACATTGTGCAATACGACGGATGCCAAACGTGTCGACTGACGTAACGAGCGGCGGCCATCTTGCTCTCGGCCGATCGCAGCGCCGCCGCCGGCTCCGCGGTTCGGATCTCGGCTGAGCTAAATATTTTCGCCCGACGTCCCCAGAGTCCGCCAATATTTTTTTTAAATATATAATAATATAAATAATATCGTACATAAACGTTATCGGCTCGGCGACGATATATCCTCCAGCTGCGATTAATCTCGTTCCTCTCCGAAACGATGCCCGACGCAGTATTTTACGAAATTATTTATTCCGTTGACAAAATCTCGAAACGCGTTTTTCGACGGCGATCGCGTCGTCGAAGACCTTGCCCTTTACAACGTTGTCGAAACGCTTTAATATGTGATAATTTGAGTTGAGGTATCTTGTGTGTACTTTATTGTAAAGGTAGGCTCGCCTCCTTTTTTACGCGGTAGATACGATCCATCAAAAATCGCGTAAAAGGGTGATTAAATTCGTTGACGAACTGATGGTCGGTTCCTTTAATTAAAAAAACGCGTTGTTTGAAAAAAAATCATCAATTTGGTGTAAAAAACCGTGTAAAAAAATTGAACTGACAATAAATATTAGTATTTCCTATATATATATATGTATATAGGAAATACTAATATTTATTGTCAAGAACAAACGAATACCGAGGCAAACCCCCTCCTACTTGCCTGGACACAGTTGAGAGGGTAAAATCCGATACCAACATGGTAGAAGATGTACGTCCAATGCCAGCAATGGCCAAGAGAGAAACTCTTTATAAAAAACCGCATACCAAGACGGCTCGGGTCCCCACGGTATGGACACGAAAGGGGAGCCCTCACGTCACGTGTGAGACTCAGGTTCTTTTGGCCTCGACTACCATGCGAGAGTTTGGTAAGGTCCATGCCCTCAGCGAGTGAGAGCCTTGTGACTGGCAAATGATGATGATGATGATATAGGAATGTAAGTAAAAAGTATAGTATAGGTTGTAAAAAGTATATTATAGGTTGTAAAAGTATAGTATAGGTTGAAAAGTATCGTATAGGTTGTAAAAAGTATAGTATGGGTTGTAAAAAGTATAGTATCGAGTTCAAGATACTATTGAAAAAATCTCAGCTAATATTTTAATATAATGTATGGATGTAATATATATATATATAATGTACGGATATTTTTTTTGGATAATATATCTTCATTTTTTTTAAATAGTTATTGGGAATTAAATAAAATAATACCATATCAATATTATGATTATGATTCAAAGAATTTTCTCGAGACTCATTCCAAGTATTATTAATATGATACTATCCGGGGCTATTTAAAATTATCAATTTTCAAGTATCTACGAGTCAATTAGTATCCATCGCAATGTAATTTAGTCTCAATATATGCGTAAGGTTTTACAAATAAGAACGAAAGGCAGTTATTAAATAAAAAAAACTTCAACCCTGCCCATATAATCTTGTCAATTTGTCTTCTTCTTACCTTGACATTTTACCATTTAATCATAATTCAAAAAAGACATCTGAAGAGGAATCCGGTTTTTGTCTCCATCTTCGAGGATTTTTATCCCGATCATCATTTTAATCTCGTAATAATATAAGTTAGTTGTTGTATCCCAGCATTATCTCGTGGTGGATTTATGTTGAGTATGTGTAGTAGAACTGCATCAAATAATTACATCCATGAGAATATATTGCTAAGGAAATGTAACACATTTGAACATGGTTCTCATGTTTGTTTTGTATTAAGGAAAATGCATTTCCGAGATGCGTATTAAATAAAATAATGACGATAAAGAAAACTAATAAAATTATAAAAAAAAAATATTTTATGTGAGCTCTCGTGCTGCTGATTTGAGATTGATCTAATCACAATCATTAATTTAATTGTCGCATTAAAATAAGGATGTAAGTCACTTAATATACCTTTTTTTACTATTTTAAATATAAAAAAATAATTAATAGCTAAAGTCCATGTTAAATTACTACTTACTTTTGATACCTCAATACGAAAAAAAGCGTTCCAAGTACAGTCAATTCCGCTTAATGGGGACACATCGGCTAAATAAGCGAAGTTTAATTATAAAAATATTTGAAGAAAATTATATTTAATTATAGAAATAAATATGAAAATTATTAAGAAAAAATAATTGGACACACAATTAAATTAACAGAAACCGACGCCAAATGGTTGATATTCCATCTTTGCCTACTTGGAGAAAAGAATATAGGGGTAGACGTTGCTGGCGAATAATAATCGGCTGGATGCCTTGGAAATATGGTGCTATTGAAGAAAGTTGTAGATTCTATGGACAAAACGCAACAAAAATACTTCAACTTCTTCACATGAGTCGAAAGGTTTTAGACACCCTAAAAAACTGTAAATGTGACACATCATTCATAGGACAATGAATCGCCTTCTGCAGATGATTATGGATGGAAAAGTGGAAGGTAAGCGGTGGTTGGAAAAGAAGAAGACGTTGTCGAGTCTCTGAACCTGATTGAGAGGTTCAGAACTGTTCCAGCTCGCCAAAAATCGATACATGTATGGAGAAAAAACAAGAACCAGCAAATCGGCTACGTCCGAAAACCGATAAAGCACTTGAAGAAGAAAATAACACAGTAATCGGATGATAATTTTTTTGCAGTCATCTGTAAGAATCGCAGATCAATTGAGCTCATCATTTTTATGATTTCAATACACAGTCGGCTTGTTATTTTGCACATTTTTCAATTTTTTAAAGGATTTGTCGATAATACAATTTTTTTACACTTCCATGCAGACAAAAGATCTTTGTCATCATGGATTGATGATATCTCTCTTGGCTTTTTAATTATTCAAGCTGAGGCTCTTAGTTTGCATGAAGATTGGAAGACTAGATTAAAAGTTGATTCTAACACGGTGTTTCAAACAAATAATGGTTGGTTTCACAAATTTAAAATGTGGTATTCTTTACATAAAATTGAATTGACTGGAAAATCAGCTGATCCAAATAAAGATACTGCAAAAGAATTTATTTCCTCATTGTCCAAAACTATTGTAAATGGAAAATATTCTCCTAGTTGAATATTCAATGTAGACAAGACGGGTTTGTTTTGAAAAAAACGCCTAATCGTACATTATTATATGAAGGATCAGTAGTCAGTCCCTGGACATAAATCTTCTAAGAACCGATTTTCATCGCATTTTGGAAGGTTTATGATGGGCTATTTTGAGAAACAATCATTTGCACATGTACTTAAACCTACTAAAAACCGATTGGCATTGCTTTTTGTTGGAAACTCAGCTGTTGATTTAAAATTGAGGCCAATGCTAGTTCTTCATGCAGAAAGTCTCAAAGCATAGAAAGGGAAGGATGAAGAATTGCTTCCAGTCATTTAGATAGCAAATAAAAAAGCCTGGGCTATTGCGTTAATATTAAATATTGGTTCACTTTTTATTTCGTGTCCCAATTACGCGGAATTGACTGTACAGAAAGGTATCGTTAAGTGCCGAGAATGCATTCCTGGACAACAGAGCGCTAAGTACTATATACTCCTTATACTCCTTTACTCCTTTCTAATTATTTATATAATTTATAATTAAGTACCCATTTGTTTTTGGCCTGATAGGAACTTTCGTGTCAATCGCACTCGACACATAGTACCGGATGCGAGCGGGAAAAAACGTCCCACACGTGGCAACAGCAGCGAACATTGTTGTTATTATTTTTCGCAATTGCAGACAATGATTATTTATAATAGTTATTCATTAGACTTTTTTAGACACATACAAAAAGTTTGTGTCATGTAGGATTTATATTAAAAGAGTAATTCGAGAAAAATAAAACACTTGGGATTATACGATTGGACAATAATAATATTTGGTAAACCAATTTTGGAAAAGGTCTCTAGTGATTCAAGATTTCTTATTAACTTCCCGAATCACACACAAACTAGATTTTAACATTTTTTTCATGGCTCTTGGCGTTTTTTGAGCTTCGAGGAAACGTTATATGGAAATTAGACATTACTGTACTTTAAATCTTGTGAAAAAATTCTGGTACATGTGGTATATATCTGATGAAGACCAGAGACAAAGTTAATATTAATGAATATTATTTTTTATTATTGATAAAATCAAATATTCTGTTGATATAAAAGAATTGCAATGTGAGAATCCATGTTTTACACAATGAATGTCAGCGATTTCAGTATGCAGCAAGTATCCAAGAATAATACTCTGTCTGCAATGTTCATTGACACAATTTCTCAAACCGTTTAAATGCTATTTTTATAATTGTATGATAATTCTTTGAGGGTCGTTACTAAATGTCTGAGTATGACTGAGATTTAATAAGTTATCTACTAGTATTTACATAAATCTGTTATACATTTTATGAAGAAAACCTATCTGACGAATTTTCCAAGTAATGGTGGAAAATAACCATTCAGGAATAACGAAGTAGACTGAGGTTGACATTTCCTTACGCAAACAACGAAGTATCGAGATAATATTAATGAATTATCTGTAATTGTGACTAATACATGTTGAATTAACATTTTCAAATTTATGATATTATTTATGTATTATTAATACAAGGTTTGATTAAAAAAATATTGCGTGCGTATACAAGTTCAATTGTCACGTTTTATTTTGTTGATGTGTTGGTACATATGTCCTTGACGTATCTTGACATTTGTATTAATATTGGTTGCTTATTTTATTGTTGGCTTTCGAAGTTGAGGAAATAAAGACGGAATCGTCTAAGGAACTGGACGCCATACAGAAAATTGGGTAATATATCTGATTGGGACAAATGTGAAAAATTAAAATTCTGCTTATTTTTTTATTCAATCAAGTTTTTAATAAATTATCCAAAAAATAATCAGAGAAAGGAAAGCAAGTTATTAATTAGTTCTCGTATTAAAAATGTATTTACATATAATTTGATTACAGAATTAGTTTTTTGCAGTTTATCAGACAAGTCCCACTAGTGACCTTTGCAATAAATTGTCACGAATTTGATATAGCTGTTTAATTTGAATCACAAAGAATGTGCATATACATTAGTTGGTCAGTCTTGTTAACTATCAAGTGTATTTTTTTAACTATTATATTTACATAGCACATGTTAGAATTATTATTATTACTATAAGATGGAGGCCGCATAGGTTGACGGCCAATTGTTGGTCAAAGTCATAAAAGGCAATTTCCTCTCATAAGTGACAAACCTTGAACGAAGATTATGACAGAACAAAGTGCACATAAAGAAATGAAATGTGATGATCTTGCACGTTCTGTCATTGCGTTTGACAAATAATGGCGTTTGGGCCAAATAATATTGAGCGAGAATTTGGCCGTAACAGCTTATCGCGCTTTCATTATATTTAACGAGCAGGCGTACCACCATGACATACATGGAAAAGTAACCCCGGATAATATGTTACGTGTTCGCTGCATTTTTATTCATAATTAAATCACTGCTATGAAAAATTAATTTATAAGCCAGTACTAAATATTGAACACAAAAAAATAATATAATATATGCAAATACATATACACAGCCTTCATATTAAATGAAATCAGTGACGATCAAGGCTTCGGCGATCGTTCGACCGAATTTAAATTTTTAATTACAATCAAAATGCTCAATATAGTATTCAATAGGTGATAAGAATTGTGCACATGTTATATAATATTCTCAAAAACTGGAATGAAATTTCAAAATTATTTAATTATGTTAATTAAGGCGATACCTTGAATTTTAAAATAATTTTAATGCACACGGGAAAATAATGATTATGCAATTTTGAAGAATTTTTCCATAATTATGCTGTGTTTATAATATTTTAATGATGATAACGTTTGTGGAGGTCCGCTTTTTTTTTTTATAAAGACGCGTTTTAAATCCTGATTATTATCATTTTTTTTTTATTCTAATAATTCGATAATATCCGGTCGAATGTGGGTCCCCGGCAATGTCGGCCATTTCTCTGCAGCTGGACCACCTTTCTCCGCGATCGTTTCGTAACAGAGAGACTGTTACACCACCTCACTTCCATGGCAGCCGGTGTTACATCATCGCGAATAACATCGGTCGTCATCTTAATCAACTGTTAAATGTCATATGCGTGTGTTGTGCGAAATATGAATAGGCGAAGAATGCAGATCCGCTATCCGTCGGATATTCGCATTTGTTTCCACCTCATGGGCCACACTAAATATATTCATATATTTTAAGATTATTACAGTATCATATATTAAGCATAACAGCTTACATAAAATATTTGATAAGAATGAATGGTCGAATTTTTGTTTCACACACATTTTTTAACGCACTATTGAATCTCTTGTCCCAAATAACTACGAGCATTGCTAATTTCTATTGAATAATAGTTAAAGCATAGCAAATGATCGATTTAAGATAATAGATTGTGGATGTAATAAAAAAATCATTTTTAATCAATTATTTTTTATAATGGCAACATCGGAAGAAAATTTATTGAATAATATTTTGCCATAACCCGATTAACATTATGCATCTTTAGATGAATTATACACGTCAATATATTTACATTAAGACATATCTGTCTAATAATTACTATGATTGACGAAAACAATAAAACGAGCTTTAAGGAAATGAGACCTAATTTTTAATACATTTTAAACGAAGCTCCGTACATTGCCAAAACATTGAAAGTAGAACACAGAAAAATGTTGCAATGAAAAAAATTCGATTGTGAATATACATAGAGATATTTCAGAATAATAATTATCATTAAGATGTTTTTAGCATTCTGTTGAAAGACAATTTATTAATTCTATAAAAAAATGCATGATTTCCCATACAATTTAAAATGTTTCGTGTGTACAGCGTTTGTATTTTTTAAGAAATAAGAAATTGATTTCTAAATTTCTCGAGAATTTTCAAGATTTATTAATATGTTTTTGACATATATTTTTACGTGGAATATGGATTTTATATATATATTAATTTATAACAACATGGCGGGCGTTAACCTTTCGGACATCACTAAACTCAAAATTCGATACCATGATTTTTTCCATAAAATCAGACGCAAATTGCAGCGAAATTCTTCGTAATAAATTTAAGATTACAGCACAAGAAAACTTGTTTAACGAATTTAATTTAATGAAATAAAGTTTTTCAGATATGTAATCACATGATGACTACTATGTGAGTTTCATTTTTATAGATACAGCAATATTGCTTTCCAGCGTCGAAATCTTTAATTTTGCGCTTCATAAAGTTGAGGACAAATATTTTATTCAGTTTTTGGATTTTTTGGTTTCCCACAACACAAAATTGTGATAAGCAAGACTTAATTATTTTCCAACCGTATACTACTTTTAATATCTTGCTATTATAAGTGCTGCTAAAATCATATTTATCCCCATCTAATAATTACTGTAATATTTAATTTGGAATTTTGTTTTCTTTTCCTACTTTATAAACTAAAATATAACCGCCATGCCAAATTTCGAATATTAAAAAATTATCATTTTAATGGGTTAACGACCTATCGTCAATCATTTATTTGCTTTTGCACAAACTAGGTAGATCGGGAATTAAATTATTTTTTAAAGTGCAACATTAGATTATTAAAAAAAGCTCTTATTGAAAATTTCAATAAATAATTTACATCATTATTGAATATCTATTTTGTAAATTTTGAATGCCTTTTTGAATAGGATCGGAATCAATCAGAGATTTTAATTTGTCTTCGTCAAAATCTGACCGTCGTCCACTTCTTAAAAGGCTCTTCATATTATTATCTGACAAATTAACACCTATTGACTTTTAGAACTTCTCTATAAATGTTGTTAATGGCTTTCATAACCATGATTGCATATAGTTCTTCGTCAAAAAATAGCGAGGAGTGACCCATTTTTTCTGGCTTAGACATTTTACCCGTAGCCGTGCCGATGGGGTATATTGGGTACGACAAGTTTCTGATTTTTCTCTAATAACTCTTTTAATATTTTTTTTTTTTCATGAATTTACGCACCACAGATTAACAACCTCTGTTTTGTTTACACTACAGAATGACCCAGTTCGCCAATCACGCATATGAATCAATATGAATCATAGATGTCACAAACTTTTAGTATTTGTTTAACAACGGCTAAAAAATAAATATTATAAATAATCATTGTCTTTTATTGTCTGTAATTACGAAAAAAAAACAAAGTGTGTTAAAAGTTTTTTTGAACGAAAGCAAATAAACATTTCTACAAAAATTAAGAAATTCCTGATCCACCTAATATTTACCCATTCTATAGAAGTGAGCACTGGTACTAAGAGTTTTCACTGTCTCTACCAATTTTCGAAAGTTTTGTGGCGTCATTTGATCAACTAGTAAAACATAATGTTAAGCGGTCGAAGCTTCTTGAAAAGACCCCGAGTAGTTTCCATTTTTTTTTACATATTGAACTTTTTATCGCCTCCAATTGTAATGCTCATCCTAATGATGTTACGTGTCCTTGTGTTAGCTGCGGAGGATCTTATTCATTATCCAATTCACTCCAACACTATGTATTAATCTATGAAGTAAAAAAAATGCTTCCTTGATACTTAAACGTGTATTTATATCACCAAAATATTCTCGTTATTTTGATTTTTTCTTGAGAAAATTCTCGAAAAGAAACGTTGTACATGCGCACACATATTTACTGAATATTGACTATTATATGAAAATTATCGCTTATTAAGTAATGGCCCATTGTTCATGATCTGTGACTCGAGGCTAAGATAAATAAGTAAATTTCTTATACAAGACTCGTTTTCCCTGGTCTATAGCCTATTCACTTTATACATATAATCGATTTAAACACTTTTATTAACATGATCTTTGCCGAGTTATTAAGCATGTTGGTTTTTCCAATATCTATATATATACATTTTTTTATTAAAGTAATTCTGCATAATGATGATGATTTATTATGTTCATCTGTGGTAAAAGAGATTAGTTAAAGAACGAACAGGTTTCTTTAGATACCGCGCGTTGAAATTACTTCATTCCCAGTACAACACGAATTGCATAAGGATTTAGTGTAATAATAAAACAATGGATGGAATTATTATCCATTGCAATAAAATAGTTTTGTATGTTTTTGCATAAATAAATTGTTTATCAATATTTTTTTAATTATGCACTGTTGTTAAGAATCACGAATGAGAATCTCGGCAGTAACGTTGAATAGTTTTACATAAAAAAAATATATTTCGAATTAGTTATTGTTTTCATGGTTTGATAGTTTTATTATATTGCATCACAAGGTTATTCGATTGTAAACTCATCGTTTGTGATTCGTGGAAGGGATATTGTATTATAATTTAGCGTGGTTATCACAAGTGAATAATTTCAATACTATACGAACTTAATGTCGATGACTTATCCTCTAAATATGGATCGTATTTTTCATTATATTACTTTTGTGATACATAAAACGAATTTTATTAAATAAAAAATGAGCTGCCTACTGTTACAAATTAAATATTAATTAGTTGATATATTACACATTATGTAATTCAATTTTATGTAATTTTTTCTCATACGTCAATGTCGTTTATTTTTGGTCTAATATCAATATAATTTTTTAATAAATCTATGACATAATCATGTTTTGCATAGTCATACTTAATTACATATATCAAATTTGTATATAATTTTGGTTTGTTATTTAATTATCAATATATAGGAGAATAATATATATAATTCAAACAAAATTAATAATGCAAAATATTATTTAACATTATAAAAATGTATTATACAGGGTATTCACTTCAAATTCTCCCTTTTGCATTTCAAATTAACCCTTATGCAAATCAAATTAATCATTTTGCATTTCAAATAAATCCTTTTGCATTTCAAATGAACCCTAATTCAATAGACATTTAAAGTAAAAAGTTAACTATAAAATAGTATAAATCTCTTGATTTTTTATTAATATATTGTAATACATATATATGTTGGTACTTGGTTGAATTATAATCATCGATTTAGCTTGTCACTTATCATCATTGAGATAAGTAATGGGCTTACGAATCAATCTTATAAAACAAGAAATTGTTCAAAATTAATCAATGGATTCTATGGCCGGTTTTTGGGCCAAAAGCCACGAAATAGTTAGCTAACGACACTTCGATAATGAATTCCATGAATAAATTATTAATTTAAATTTAGGAAAACGAATTATCACCACTTATTATGTTTTTATGATGAGTACAGTTCATAGAAACAAATTTAGGACCTATTTAATGGGCATTATTCTTATGGAATATTAATTCCGTGTGACAAGTATTTTTATAAAAATAGAGTAAAACTTGAGTAAGTTCAGTAAATTTCGATCATTACTTTTTTGTATTATAAATTACAAAACATTATACACTTTTATTATACCATCTAGAGAGCTTTAAGTATTAATAAAAGAATTGCTGATTTTATTTATTTATTTATTGATGTTGGATGAATGGAAAGATAGTAAATTCTAAAGAGCCACTCGCTTATGTAAAGGTTCATAAAAGATTTTTTTAAAGATGGTGGGTTGTAACTCACATTAAAGCCTTTTCCAATGTCATAAAGAATTCATAGATTTCGACGGAAGAAATTTAACTTATCCGAATATTAGCTTAGCTCACTCACCGTTAACCTACATAATAACCCCGATGGCTCCGGGCTCCGCAATATTAGGGGCCCCAACTTAGCAACTCACAGTAAAACACTAATGTTAAAGCGCACAAAGATACTGTATATTAATTACACGTAATAATCCCCAAATATATTATAGACCATTAATTTTATATCCATTTTATATTTTAAATTTTGAAGGGCCTCAGAAAAAAATAGTTGCCCCGGACCTCGCATTTTTTTCTAAAAAGCCCTGATCATAAGAGATTGTCGTTATCTACAAGTCATGCAACTTGTTAGTATATCTTAATTAGCATTTAACTTTTTACATTATGTTCTTCTTATTTTAATTTTAATAGCATATTCATAAAAAAAAATAGTGATTTGATTAAAAATATAAGAGTAGCTCGTATATTCAACTATACACGAGTGGAAAGGGTTATCATGGTTAGATAAAATAAAAGTCACAGAATTAGCTTTTTTTTCATTCTATTAATAAAAATTTTTAGTAAAATATATGTCTAAATAATTTAAAAAAATTATGTACATATTTCAATAGTTATTTTGAGAAAGAATTTTTCTCCCTCTTTTCATAAACACCCGTGCATAATACGGTACTTCTACAACACGGTTTTAGAAAATACAATCAATTAATCTGATATGGACACCCCCAGATCATGGCGTCACTAAAATATTCCTTTCGTCATATTAATGATATGACAAATATAAATGTAAATATTTCCACAAGCTTAGAAAAATAATCTATTCGAAGTTGAGAAAAAGTTGTTTCTGTATTCGTCAAAAAAATAAAATAATCCACGTTAAATGCTTAAAAATAACTGAGTCGTCCGAAAAGGCCTATCAGAGACCTCAAGCATTTCAAGTCAAGATATTGATGAATACTATTTTTTTTAAAAGTGGATTATTCTAAGAATAATAATAGTTATTCTTAATATGTTTCATAATTTGGTCGATCTTTTGGATTTTTTAACTAATCAAAATGACACGTAAATGACACGCGCACTCGGCGATGATGCCGCAGGCTAAGCACGTGCCGCCGTCTGAGTTCTCGCAGCACGTGTCACTAGTACACTTCACACGCGAATATTATTATTTTTATATTTTTTTCGCAATTGTGAACAATAAAGGTCAATGATTCTTTATAATATGTATTCTTAATATTTAAACTTGGGGTCTCCAATAGCCCCATCGGCACGGCTACGGTTTGGGCCTACCTGAAAAATTAGAACATTTTGCAGAAAATAATCTTATAATGGAAAGAGGAAAGTGTTTGGCCCCTGATCATGAAATACATAAAGATTTGCAAATTAAAGGTAAATAATGGCTTATTACAGCGATTTTAAAGGTTATATCTAATTGAAAAGGAGTTGGATAAATAGGATTGTAAGTGGTAGTACCTATATTATTTTTAAGTATTTTAAAGAAATATTTTAAACGTATATTTTGAATATCGATTATTGGAAGACATTCTAATTTTATATGAATTTCGAACCTTGTATAACACGGATTTATATTGCACTACTAACCATATGATCGTATTATACGAGGCCCGAGTGCGACTTGTGCTATGATTTATGGAAAATATTAACCGAATTATTGTCGAGACGTTTCCAATTTCTTTAATATTGACGTCGCTTAGACTTCACCATTGTCTGAATTGAAATATAGGTTACTACTGCTTTGCGGCATGTTTTGTTGACATATGACATGTCATGCGTCAAACATTACATTTGAGAAATTATAAAAATTTACATAACATTGCACGCGTTGTCTTGTGACGGCTGCGAACCTTTTTTCATTGTTGCGTCCTCGCGATGCAGTCGCAGATGCATGCAGGCTGATGCAACCACACGCAACACGCAACAGATGCATCGAGCCGATTGCTGTTACTCAATTTTCGCATCGTTTGGGCATCTTCGGGGTATTTCGCGAGATTTGCGCAACACGGCCGACGGCCAAAACCAAAAGTGGAGCGGCGCACTAGCCTCAATGATGTCGATTGTACCTGTTCTGTGCAAAACCGAAAGTGTCTTTTAGTTGGGCAAGTCGATGCGATGGTTAATCCGGGCAAACTCTGTGCATTTGCGTGAAATGGCGGCGAAAAAAAATTCTCGGCCTTGTTTCACAATCGTGTTGATTGTGTTGTATGGCAATTTGATTTCGTACGTTTTGCGTATGCAGGAAATTTTATATGAAACATGTTGATCATGATTTATCATCTCTGAGCAATATGTCTCGTATAAAAAATGCAATTTCTTTAATTGAGATTTTTTGTATGAATCTCCTAATGACGACGTAAATAATTCATGTACATTCAACAATGAGATAATGAAGAACCGCGTCTATTGATGATTTATCATCGAGAGTTTCCTGCAACATATTATTCTTTATTTCTTTGTGGTATTAACATGGGTATTAAAAAACATTTTCAATAGAAACCTAATTAATGCTCCATACGTTAATCTTCATTCCCAGCTTTAATAAGATTTGTAGAATAAATCAATATATTAGGTGTAGTAAAAAGTCTTGATTTGTCTTCAGTCTTTATTGATTTATTTTTACAAAAAATAATTACCGTTACATTATATAACCTTCTGCCATCCTATTTTCTAAATTTAAAATACCTTTCTTGAAAAATTCTGCTGACTTGGAATTAAAAAAATCATAAATGGCCGATTTCACTTCACGTTCTGTTTGGAATCATTTATTCTTAAAAAAGTGTTTCATTGAACGAAACAAATAGTAGTCTGAAGGGGTTAAGTCTGGCGAGTAAGCAGGATGCAGTAAAGCAGTCAAAAATCCAAGTCATCCATTTTTTTCAGGGACAAATCTGCCACATGGGGACGCGCATTATCGTGGAGGAGGAAGATTTTCTTCAAAAATTCCTTCAGACACTTCTGAGTGATGGACCACTTTGTGCCGGTTATATTTGACAGTTCTTTGATGGTTATAATTGGGTTTCAATTTAGATTTTATGGCGGCTTTATGTACTGTGCAGGGTCGTCCACTTTCGAGGCTCATCTTTTAGGTCAAAATTTTCGGATTTGAATTTTCTGTACCAGCGTTGACATGTTCTGACATCTAATACGTCTCCATAAATGTGCAAATATTTCTTGTAGCGATAGTTGCGCTTTTCTTGGAGTGAAACTGAAAGAGTCTGCAGTTTTGCAAATGGTCTTCTGAAGGAAGATATTCAACCATTGCGATTGGGTATAGTATTTTTTTTTTGTATTGAACACAGGTGGAGACGTGTCTTGACCAGCAAACAATAAAATAACACGTCTTAACTCGTCAAAGTACTAAAAATAACTGTTTCTAAAACTACCCTTTGAAAATACGACAAGACTTTTTACTACACCTCATATAATATTTAATAAAATTTACTTCCAAAATCCATTCTCAGACAATTAATTAACCCCAGTAAAATAGGGGGAAAAAATTAGAATATTAAGTAGATTTAACCGATCCATGACGAGGGCTCGAAAACAACTTCGTCGTCCGAAAGATGTCTATTTATAGTGGAAAATAGACCCCAAGAATTTCAAGTCAAGATATTGATGAAGAATTTATCAATATCTTGTCATTTTTTATAAAAATGAATTATTCTAAGAATAAAAATAATTACCCATGGTATGCCTTATAATATGATCGATATTTTTATTTTTTCTACTAATCGATATGACGCGTAAATGTTACTTGACGATGTGTCCCCCCAGACTGAGCTATTGCGGCACTTGTCACTAGTGCGTTTCACTCGCATTTGGCACACCGTACTGGATACGAGCGAGAAAAATCATTGCGCCCGTGACAACAGAAGTGAATATTATTGTTTTTATTTTTTTTTCGCAATTGCGGATAATAAAGATCAATGATTATTTATAATAAGTATTCTTTAGACTGGGATTTATATTATAAACTTGGTGTCCCAAATATACTCCGTCGTCATGACTATGTTAATCCAAATCAGACTCCCATAACTACCTCCTACCATTCTATTAATATTTGACTCAACTCATTTCTTATCTTTGAAGCCATATATTAATTTGTAAATAATAATAAAGCAATATTAATAAAATATATCATCATATGCGAAGATTACGAACCACTGTCCTTTTGAAGTTTCTTTGAGCGATCTAAAGAGGTAGTCTTCAATGAATTACCATCAATTTGTCCTACTTAATGATAGCCATATGAGATATGACATTTTTCAATCAGATCCAATGCTGACGTCTTTATGTTAAAGAAAAAAAAAACGCAAAACAATGAACGATAGCATTTGAGTCCTGTTAAGATTTTAACGAATTGAGTTTTATGCTATATTGCTAAAGACTTTCCTATACTTTTACTTTTCATAATTTATAATTTAATTAATCAAGTTATAGTGGAGGATTCACGTCTTGTCACAGATGATAATATGATGCCTATTATCATTTCTTTCTTCCTTGGAACGAAGCAACTGTCATTGTATGTATTTGTAACCAAAATGACAATCTCTTGATTACGTGGAGCTTAAAAATATTATAGATTAGTCAAGGGCAGAAAAGAATTCTAGAACTTATTGTAATGACATCAATATATCATTGAAAGCCAGACGTACGCCTCACAATCTTTTCCAATCATCCAAACTAATAATCCATTAATATTTGATATTTTTTTATTAATAATACACAATGAATATATTATTCAATTTTGATTAATAATGATTATATATTGTTTTTATATTTTATTCGTCATAAAAAAATTGTTAACATATGCGTCAATGATTGAATACGTTTAAGTGATGCAAATTTTTAATGAAATTGTAAATTTTGCAGGAAAAAATAATATATGTTTACTGTTTAAGTATTGAAATTGTGATGCCTATTCAATTCACAACTTAATTAATCTCATATCTCTACATGTTATACTTATTGTCTAAAGTTATGACGCAATTATTAGTTGGTAAATAAATTAAAAATACTTTACAAAATTATTTATAAGCCGTCATTACCATAAATAATATTTTTTTTCAAAATTATATATTAAATTAAGATGACTAATGTAATTTCTCAATGACATGGGTGAAATGCAAAAAAATACAATTATTTTATTAAAATATAAGATAAACCGGAAAGTTATAACATTTTTTTAACGTGAAAAATAATATTATACCATTCACTATACAAATATTACTCAATAAAATAATTTTCATTGTTCTCTATTATTTTTCTCCTTAGTTCATATATTTTTTAAATACCTCTATTGTGAAATTATTAAGGTTTTATATCAAAAAATGAATCCAAATGTGTTTTGCATCTACTAATGTGCAATTTTTATTTAAGTGAATACTTTAATTATTTAAGAAGATGATAATCTGTCGACACAATATTTGGTGAATAAGGTGGATGCTATATAACAGTGGTCGCCAAACGGTAGCATATTTATAAATTTACCTCTCAAATTTATAAATATTAAGAAGTTGCCGTTCAATGAATTTCTTAATAAAGAGAGTTATTCGAGGAAAATCAAAAACTTAGGATCCCAAATATACCCCATCGGCACGGCTAGGTCAATAGGTTAATAACAAAGATATAAAAAAAATCATGAAAAGACGACGGAACAGAATTAATATAGAATGAAAGATTTTTTTAATTGAAAATTTCGCTACATGTTAAAATAAATTTTAAAAAATGCTGCAAATTTTGTAAAACGCACCATAATTATTTGGGCTATTTCACTGTTATGGTCGTGATAAATATAACCGAAAAAAAATTGTGACAGAATGAATGTATGAATGGATGACATTGGATGATCTACTTATTTTTGATGCATGACATCCGTGACATTAATTTTCATTTCTTCTTTTAAAAATGTACACACAATTTTCTGATGTAATTCTAGAATATATTTATTTTTAATTGGATGTCTCATACATATGCAAATTTAAAAATTGGACCAACTTTTATATTGATCAAGGTTTTAAATAAAATTCACTCAAGGATGTATTATCGAGATGAATTGGCATAAATTCATCGTTAAATAATTTGGGTTCATTAACCAACACTTAAATATTAATTTTTAAAAATATATAATACGTACAAATAAGTACGATAAATATTAAAAAATGACGTTCGACTTAATGTTCGTTGAGATATACTAATTTATTGTCTTTAAGGTTGCAAAATTTGTCACATCTCTCAACAAATAGCACATATTTGTGTGTTTTTAGTAAATATTTTCAAGTAAAAAGTAGTTTTTCTAGTGTGTGTCACCATGAGAATTACTTACCCGTGTTGCTGAGGTCAAAACCATTAGCTCGCTGCTCTGACACTAATAATCTGTAGTCTAAATAAAAAAATATTAAAAAAACAAGCATATACAAAAAAGTTGTCATCTTGAGAGCTATGCAAAAACCATAATTGAAGTCTTCAAAAAATATGAAAATGTGCCATTTCATTCGTTTAATACAGGAAAATGTTTAATAATTGGTTTTTGGCGTGTATTGTTTGGAAATTAGTCATTATTTGAATACATCATACACTCATCAATCAATCATTTCAATGTACATTACGGAATGTGTTAGGGAAAATAAATATTGCGTCTTAATTAAACTTTTAAATTGTATATTCATAATTTTTTTTTATTACATTTTGCTGTCGGAAATTCATTAACACTTAAATTTTATTAATATTTTTTCCGTTGATTTTGATTATTTTTAGATTATAAATATACGAAATTGCATTAAAAATTATTGATTTAATATAAAAAAATATTTACCTAAACTCTTGTCTATAATTGCTTAGCTTATATTTGTTTATCGGCACGTTTTGTGCGAAAAATTCGCGGTTCTATCATATATTATTCGTGAATAGCCAGAAATCAACAGGTAAATCCCATGATAGTGTTTCAGGATGTGTCGATTTCCTTATGGATGCGAAAAAATTCGACTGCATATTGTAATATCATAATCATTATAATAAAAAAATGAATTATTTTAAGCGTATATTGATATATTTCGGTATATTTTGTTGCACATCTGGTCAAAATTTGAATTGCACATCTATCTTTCGAATCTTTGTCTGTCTTGCGGATTGGTTAACACTTTGCCATGGTCTCGTCCCCACCTGGTTCTTGAAAGAAGGTGAAATCCGAAGGTAGCTCAGTCCGCATTTGGCGTCGGTATAGACGAGGTATGTAGTATCGGACCGAAACCGAACTTATAAAAATAAAATAAAATATGTCGCATCTATACAACGTAATACCTCAACAAAAAAAAGTATCGCGAGATGTGCGCAAAAAATAATGATAGATTAAATAAATAAAATAAATATTTCGCAATTGATAATCAAGTGATAATCGACATGTATCGAAATCGATAAATATATACCAGTTTATGCCAATAATCATTTTCTAACCACATGTTAATAAACTATGAAGCAATCGCGATTGACCATAACGAATTTGTAATGAAATTACACGTAAAAAAATTAAACATGTGATATAATATCGAAATTATATAATAAAAATGGTTTGTCATCGCTGCAACGTGTGAAACAATTGATCTTTCGCGAATTATTTAAACAATTTTCATCTAAACTCGCAAAGAATTGATTTTTAAATGGCAACACTGATAACGCAACAAAAAAAATCTGATTCAAATTGATTAATATAATATCATTACATAAAACGCAATTAAATGCAATAATAATATAATATATTCGCGGTGTCGTTATAACGATTATTTAATTGCCATACGAAATAATTGTGTTACAATGTTGCCATGCGCAATTAGCATCGCTTCCCCATTTACAATTAATTGTCGTTTTTATGCCATTTGCGTATTAATTATATTACTAAAAAATATATGTCGAATTACAATGGTGTCCCAAATATTTTATTCTATAGGTGTATACAAATATCTAGTGATTTTTTTTGTGATCTGTGCTGCACAATGAAATAATTTCTGTTTTAATTTGTGATATTAAACTTTTGAAATATACAAAGGTGAGAATACTATTATATTTTTATTTATTTTTACACGAGTTGTCGTTAATAATATGTACTGAAAATATTTATATTCATAAAGTCAAGGTGATCCACATCAGTCAAAGTTCACATGCACTTAATTAATACATAAAACAATCATTCTGAGCAATTTTATGCGTGTTAAAATTGTTAAAATGTTTGCAAACTTATGTGAGTGTGTACATATTCTGCTATTCTAATACCAACATCCGTTCCTTGAGGAAAATTGATTTAAAAAAATTTTGCACTGCAAATATTGACAGATTTACAGACGTAAGTGTTATACATCCACGTGCATACAATTTTTAAAATGTCGATAATGTAGGGACCTGTTGTGTGCAATTAAGTGTTGCCGTGCGTAAAAATTAGTTAGTTGTGTTATTGGATATTTTAATCGATGGCAATATTTTTGTCATCTGTCAAAATTTCGGTGACAAAGTTTGTAATTTTTGGTGTTTTCTCTATTGTGCGTGGACAATGAGACGATTTTCCGGTTTCCCTTGCAGCCAATGCGGCACTGTGCTTGGCCAATGTCTGCGTGAACTGGCACAGTAGCCGGACTGTTAAGTCACAGTTCGTGTCAGGAATTCGTTATGAATATATGTATATACATATCATAGAGGACATATATATTTGCAAATCATATATTGAGTGCGTACCAATATGCGTTGTGTATTATACCAGACACGGAGAGCGATTAACAACCTGTTAGGGAATGAATAATTTGAATTAATCAAACAATCGAAGGACGAATGTGCAATAAGATTGTACGAATTCTTTTGTTTTTATTTGAATATTTCAAATATGTCGTTAATATAGAATCGCGAGAAATTCAGCGGATTTATTTTATAATTAGCACTATTAATTACTATCAATTGAAAATACGGGCCAGCAGGTCATTGCATCTTTCGATAACTGTATTAATCTGATAAACATTATACGTATTTTTTCAAAATAATTAATAATGTAGTAACGCGATAATAATTTGACAGCATTGCGCAATGATAATTATCCGTCTGAATAATTCGCTGATTCATCTCCGGTGCTATATTCGAACAAGGATAATTTATTTATATATCCATAGAATAATTTTTGTTATCATTATATTTTATATTAATTTTATATTACGTGCACCAGAAAAAAGCGTTAATAAAAATGGCGCGTAACGCTCATTTTGCAATGCAAATGCAATACATGTGAGATTTTTTTATATAAGTTTTGATTTATAATATCAAATTTTTATTACGTTTCGTTTCATATGATTGCCGTTTGAATCGTTTTGCAAGATTAATCATTTTATTTTAATTTTTTATTTAAAAAACGTATGTACAGTTGTTGCCAAAAAAACATCATGTTTAATTATCTCCTTAGTAATGTATCTATAGAAAAAATAAGATATTTCGTATTACACACTTAAAAGTAGAAAAAACGTTAAAATATCCTCTTTTATATTGGATGGATGACGTAAATGGTTTGCATTATAGCGCTCTATTAACCCTGCAATCGCTATTGTCACGCCAGCGTGACAAATAATCACACACGTTTGCGACACTTGCTTTGTCAAAATTTCGATAGGAATGTGTTTATTTAATTCACGGCAACCAATAAGGTTGCCATAATTTACTAGAACCAATAATTTTCGTAGGTAAATTCGAGTTTTAGCTATATTTTTACATTTGCAAATTTATTTGCATACTAAACATAGTTACGTAACTCATATCGATTAAAGGTTATTAACTTTCGGGTGATGAAATTACTCTCTTTCAAACTTTCTAGCTCAAATTCCTATGTTATTGACCCATTAAGTTTTTCTTTATTTTTCCGATAAACGCGATTAATTTGTTGCAGTGTAAGGCGAAAATCTCTTTTCTTGCAGTCTACTGATGTGAAAATTTAAAATAAAATGAATTAATTATAATATATAAAGGATGTAGACGACAAAAATGTCGTCTACTTTATATGTAACTACAACTTTCTTCCTTCCTTTTAGTAATTTTATTATTTCATTTGTATAAATATCATTTGATTTGGATGTAAAATAGATATCGAGACTCGTTAAAGACTCTTAACATTTTTGTTAGATAAAAAGTGATAGATTAAACTAAATAAATAGTAATCTGATGATTCAAGATCGGGTGAATATGATGGATAAATAATTACATACTAATCGTATCTATTAATTTATCCTGAGTAATTTTAGCTGTATGAGGTCTGGCTTTATCGTTTTAAAAATATGTTTACACTATTAAATATTCTGGGTCTTTTTCTAGGAATTGCTTCCTCTAATCTAATATTTAAGAATTTAAATATCATATATAAGAACTATAATGAATAATCCCTTTACAATTCCAACGTACAGACAAAAGTACCTTTAGTACCCTGTTTGAGTTTCGGCGATGAAATTGATTCCTGTCACTTAGAAAGCCATTGTTTATGCGACATTGGTTCGAGTACATCCCCTGTCACAAGATGTCGAAGAAATGTTGAATTTTCCTATAATTTTGATAATTTTTGACACAATCAAACCCTTACAGATTACTTAAATGATATAGGAAGTATCCCACGGTATCTGCTATTTGTAGAATATATTTGGTTGAATTTCCTTCAACTTCAATCCATATTATCTCAGTATCCACTATTACTACCCTCTCACTTCGAGGTATATCTTTTATGTAAGTCAAAATTTTCACTTCAAGATTGTTTAAACTATTTCTAACTATATTGAATAGTCAATATTTCCCTGTAATTATCACAAATCCTTGAATCCTATTTGAAATAGGGTACAATGTATTAGAAAGACCCAAATGTAATGTCGTATTATTTTAATGAACCAAAACTCATTTTTCTAATCATTTATTAAGCTTAATTATACAATATTAGGTAAATCTAAATATGTTTCAACCTCTCCTTTCAGGACTGCTTCAACTACGGAATCGTCCACTTTAAGTTCATTTTTCGAATCAATATTGCCTGATTTGAATTTTTTGAACCATCTTTGACATTTCCTGATATTAAATGCATCTCCATAAACATCGCGAATATTTTTTGTTGCCTTCGTTGCGTTTTTTTTGGTGTAAAAAGGACACGTCTCGGTCAATATTGAAGGGACGCATAAAAAAAAATTCTCACGATACACAAAATATTCAAACACGTCTTTCTCAGTCAAAGGACTGAAGAAAACTAATCTGCAAACATGCTTTCCGAAAATGCGACATTACATTTGGGTCCATCTAATATTTTATTTTTGAGAATTGTGCTTTAGATGTCCATCAACCAATAGCAAAAGAAAAACAACCGACTCGTTCGAACGGGATCAATTTATAATGTAAAACAGACCCCAAGCATTTAAAAATGGATTATTCTAAGTATAATAACAGTTATACTACTAATCAATATGACGCGTAAATGACACGCGCACTCGGCGATGCCTCACCGCAGACTGAGTACATGCCGACTACCGATTTCTCGAGGCGGCACTTGTTAATAGTAGGTTTCACTCGCACTTGGCACATCGTACTGGATGCGTGCAAGAAAAAAACATCGCACACGCGGAAACAATAACGAATTTGTTGTTTATATTTTTTTTTCGTATTAATATATAAAAATATATTTTTACGGAAATTACTTGGGGGTGCTGCAGCTCCGCAGTGTATATGGACAATTCGCCCCTGCTTATAATAATAGGAAATAGGCCCCATTAATTAAAATCAACTCATAATTTTCGAAATTGGATAGGAATCTGGTTTTATTTCCATTTGTTAGGGGTTGAAGAATAGTATTTTAGTATTAACAAAATAACTGCGTTAACCTAAAAAACGTTTATTATTATTTTGAATTAATTGTTATCTTATCGAGAAAATTTTCTATAATGGCACTTGATTAACCGATCCGTCATGACGGCTCGAAACCAACGTTGCTTAAAGACCCCAAGCAATTCAAGAATCACTTGATATGCTTCAAAATTTGGTAGATATTTTGGATTTTTCTACTAATCAATATGACGCGCGTAAATGACACGCACGCCCGGCGATATCCCTCGGCAGACTGAGGACACCCCCCTGGTAGAACGACCGTCAAATTCATACGGCACGTGTCACTAATATACGTTTCACTCGCGCTTGGCATATAGTACCGGATGCGAGCGAGAAAAAACATCGCATCCGTGGCAACAGAAGCGAATATTGTTGTTTTTATTTAAGGTCAATGATTTTAGACAAATATAAAAAGTATGTAGAATTTATATTAATAGTGTTTCGAGAATAATCAAAAACTTGGGGTCTCAAATAGACAACATCGGCACGGCTAGGTTAAAACTTGTGCAACCTTGCAACAAAACTAACAAAACCCTGCAGTCGAAAACAGATTTGAAACTGGTCTGGTCTCAGTCGACCCGTGTGCAGACCCCATTGCCGCACATGAGCATAGTCACGAAACAGTTGCATGCTTGACAGGTATTCAACTCGAGTCGTGAATCAGTCGATCCGTGTGCGGAGGGCCTTATGAAACTACTAGTTTGAAGAGGAAATAATCGTATTAGTATATATATACATTAAATAATGTTAATGTATTGAAATAACTGCAGTTTTAATTTTATTTATTTATACTTGGGTTTAATCTTGTTTATTATAGATAATCCCAAGCAAAATTATATTTTATAAAAAAAAATATTCACGTTTCGTATATTAGGTATAAAAATATCAAGGTTGACGGTTATGATCAGTATATGAACTCACATTACGCAATGATAATAGGCATAGATGTATTCGAATCATGATGAAATTTAAGATATGATGCCAAGGATGTTTTTTTTCTTTTCAAAAAATAACCTTTCACCGATGATTTTTTTCGAAAAATAAATCATAAAAATATATGGGAAAAGTTCCGGAAAATATATCCGGAAACGTATATTGCCAATATGTAATTTTCATTATACAATACGTACGTGCCGATAACGTGATTCGCTATTATTATTTTTTTTTGTGAACAATGCACTTTTTGCATTTGCATTAATCAACGTTGCGTGCATATACAACTATGTAGCTGTTGAAATATATTTTTTCAAAGACTATCATCAGATCTAATTCAATAGACTTGCTCAATATTTCGACATATCCCGATATTATAATCAATAAAATGAGATGATATAAATTATTGACGTCACGAAAATATTGCGATATTGAAACAGTAATATGTTTATATGCAAATTTATCAAGGTATCAAATACTTAATAAAGCAGTATCTTATTACTAGTATAGAATATTATTTACATGCCAGTTTAGGCCTTGAATTGGCACATGTTAAATTTCGCAATAATATGATCTTAGAAGTACTTGAATAATATTGCACACGCATTCAGCGGTGGTCAAGTTTTCGGTCAGAAAAGGTTATGTGCAAGTGCTCGCGCCCCAGATTTAGAAGCGTCGATTGAGACATAATCAGCGGTTGTATTAAAGAATGTTGAACTACTGGGAAAAAAGGGTTTCGCCACAGTTCGTTTAAAAAATCACCAGATTGGACCGTGCACGCTGTTGCGGATTTTTCTTTGCACAAGTTTTGCTAAGCTTCTTATTAATGGGTTGATTGTTCAGGAAGGAAGTGATATTCTTGAACTTTGTTCGATACACCTTAAGTGGCTTAAATTATTAGCGTTTAAACTTGAAATGTATCGAGATATTAATATATTGTGACAAAAAAAGAATCTGTCTACGCTCATTTGCATACAAAATACTGATTTTTAATCTAGGATGATTATCTCTAATGCGATTTTTAAAAAAATAATACATGACAATCACATAAATTGAGATATAAATTACTAAAACATGATTTGCTTGAAGTATTTAAAATAAATATTATTTTTAATATGGCCTTCTAAATCTAAGCGAGTCTTTGCCACTTAGAGAATCCACTTCCCAAGCACCAGCAAAGACGCATCCAATGCAACCCTGAGCATTGCGATCGTTGTCCTTTAGATTGCAAGTGGTATTCTCTATAAGGTACAGCGTACAATTTAAGTTGATAATAATTATACAAAAGTCGCATTGAAACGAGCTTTCAATCACGAAGTCTAGCGAAAAATCTCTTGACCCAAAAAATCAAGGATTTTCGCCACCGTGGGCAAAAAAATATGAAAATTTAAGCATTTATATACACTGTGATATATATGGACGCAGTGCAAATTGAGGAAAAATATATTTTATATAGTAAAATATGTGTCTATTGATTATGTATACGAAAATATAGAATTACTCCGCGCGGAGTAGAGTAAGAGCGCTGCTTGATCATCAGCACTACTGGCGATGTGTATTGGATGGGTGCGGGCCGGTAGCGGAGTGCGGGGCGGGGGTCTCGCCGCTAAGCGCCGTGTCACGCTGCGATTTGGTGCAGTCACAATGACTCACTGTGGCGCAGTGATACTCGCAGTTTCTTTGAGCCGCGTGCCGTTTTTCACTTTTTTTATTATTGTTAATATTATTTAGTATTTTTACCTCATCTCTTTTTTTTATTTTATATGAAATATGAACGAAATATACGTTTTTTAATTTTTAATATGCCGCCACTGGTTTTATATACAACTTCTTAGTCCATGTGCACAAGGGTGTAAGGCTTGGCCTCTTTTCCTTTTCTTGGGATATCACATCGGATGTTATATTTCATTAATATTATTATTTATTTTTAGATACAATAATACCCCAGTTAATGTTTTTATGAGCCTGACAAAAAAAGCGTAATTAGAAACAAAACGTAGATAGGGCTTTTAACTATCAATACATATTGTCCACTATATCATCGATTCTCACAACTTCAGATCTTTTCAGAATTTATTGAAATTTTAAATATTTCAGACGCAAATTGCATTTAAAAAATAATAATATTCCTTTTTTGCACTTGGGCATGGAAGACTTTTAATCTTAATTCTATCGAGCACGTTTCGTTTTTTACTTACTTAAAAAATACTGAAAACAATATTGTCTTTATTCACTTTTATCAATATATATCAGAGATTATAAAAAAGTGCTATTGCACTGACAATCACAGTTAGATTTTATATATAATGGCGACTCGTGGATAAAATATTTGGGGGTGCTGCGGGTGATTAAATACTAAAAAAGCATATTTCAAAAGTGATTCAGTATGAACGGGGCAGAACTTCCCCCCAGCCTGTTGCCGCCCCGCATCCATCTAATACACGACGCTAGTAGCGCTGGCGAACAGACAGGGCTATTGCTCTACGCCGTGGTTTAACATTATTTATATAACATATAATCAATAGACACTTATATAATAATACATATATAAAAATATATTTTTCTTCAATCTGCTTGGGGGTGCTGCAGCTCCATATTGTATATGGACGAGCCATCGTCCTGGTAATTCGTTGTTAAGATTTTCCGTTCAAATTGATAGTATAAAATGATGTGTTGCACTTTTGAAATTGAAGCTAAGTTTCTATAAATTTTATGGTACACTCAATTATTTTTTACACGGTTTTGAAATTATACGGTCCACTTAAAATAACGAATACTATACTTTTGCACTAATTATTTGTTAACAGAATTTCCAGAAACAAAAAAAGAATTATTATGCTTTATAATATCACAATTATTATACGCATATATTGTCAAGTTCGTAAAATTAAGATATTGGGTTTTCAGTTTTTATTACACGGTTTTGGTGGAGCATATCTACCGTGCAAAAAACATAGTGTATTTCATTTATTCTATTGACATTGTCTTAAAAAGTTAGTAAGCACCTAATCTAATAAATAAACGCCATCAACTCTTTTTATGTCCATGACTATGTATAAATTTTTATATTTCTGTTAATTTTTTTTCAACATATTTGCTGAAACATTTTGCACTACTTCAAAATATTTATTTTTATTAAATTAATTATAGGTTTATTTGCATGTAGCTATTTCAACTACATGTGAATCTGAAAAATGTTTACTTAACTTCACAAGGAAATTCGTTATTATTTACGAGATTTTCCTGGATTTATATAATCGAATATTTTTTTAAATCGTTAAACATCGATGATATGCAAATATTGAAATAAGGAAATTTAATTTTTCTTGGCTTCGTTCGATATGATTGTTTGGATCTGTTGCGAAATTTTCTTTGACTTCCGTCAATGAAGCAAACATTTTTTTTATATGTTGTCAATCAGCAATATCATTTGTTATGGTTTGTTGTCATAGTATGTGTATAGAAAATGACCACTCAATTTTGAGTCGTATCTGTGCTAGATGACGGAAGGCTCTCGAAGAGGAAAAAAACATTTTTTTTATTCTCAAATCACTTCCTTGAACAAAATGTTACTTAACAACACATGAATATTTTATCAGCTAATCGATACAAAGGCGTTAAAATATTCGGTGGAAAGCCGAAAATCCGCATGTAATCTGAAAATTTCGGGGTCAACTTTCTCGCGGATTTTGGTATTATTGCTAATTTATTTGAAAAAAAATATATCCATATTCGCAATAATTTAAATACGGTCGTAAATAAAATCTTTCTAATAAAACATTGGCGATTTTTTTTGATATATCGCATTTAATGTTTTGCGCTAAGAATCAATGCCGAATTTATCATTCAGTATCTAAGCGGTTTGCGATGATATTTAAAAATTATAAATATATTCAAACACGTTTTTTTGAATAATTTTATAGCAAAATTCAACACGTGTTTCTTCCTTTTGTGATAATTTGCGCTGAAATAAATGAAAAATATTGAAATTTATCGCAGATTCTAGCGAATACATTAGTCAAAGACATGTCTCACGCCGCATAGGATGGCTCAAATCTCAAATAACACGCCCATTGTGTGTTTTATACGCGTCTGAATGCGCTTGTACCGACACTCTTGTGTCTTTGTTCACGTTTCATTTCCAAAATCCATGTCAATAGCGACCGCAATCATCTTAATGACTATGTACCGCTCGCATCTTGCGCATACCAAAAGCAGGCGTGCATTTCTTTCGGCGTGACCTTACGCATGCGCACAGCGTCGATCTCCCTTCGCTCAAACTCGGCGCATATCAAACTGTTGGGCAAGATGTCACTACTCCGCCGACGACCTTCTCCGTCCACCGCGGACAGCTGTTGGTGTAACCGGTACTGTTGTCTGTTCGCGTGTATGCAACCTGTACGCACGCTGACGACACTGCTGCCATCGTCCGATGTCTGCACGAGCCGAACTTTCACTATTATTATTACAAGATCGGACCTCGAGGGTGTGGCCTCTGCGTGTGTGGCCTCCGATGTGTGGCATGTACCGGCGATGTCTTATAAAAAAAGAATCATCAGGAAACTTGACTTATTGCATAATGGGCCTACCCCAAGTTCCTTGTGGATCGAGAAATACGATCAGATCGATGACATTAGAGCAGATCGACTAGTCTCTTTTAATGCTGTCGCATATGAAAAATGACAATCCTTCATGGGTAGACGCGACAAATTTCTTTTCCAATATGACTAAGAGAGATAAAACTGGTATTTCCTTCAATTTCAAAATAATGGATATTTACCTAAGAAAATATACATTAGGCGCGGTCAGTACTCAAAAATATGATTATTGAGAAACGCTGTGTTGTTCTTTGCATATAACTATTGGGTTGTTCGGAAAGTCGTTTAATTTTTTCTCAACAGAGGATTTAATTGTATTTTTTCACAGCTAACAATATATAATATACATTTTGACAGCTGATATAGCAAGGCTTGCCTGTGAAAAAGTTCGATTGATTCTATGGAGTAGTTTTTTGTTGGTACCCTTTCAAATATGGAAAGCGAAAAGCAGTATATTTCACTTTTTTACTATCGAAATGGAAAAATGCTGTTCATGCAAGAAAAAAAATATCCGATGTGTATGGAGAGGATGTATTGACAGAACGCCAGTGCCAAAACTGGTTTGCAAAATTTCGACCCGGAAATGTTGAAGATGCACCACGTTCTGGAGGGCCAGTTGAAGCTGATAATGACACAATAAAGGCATTAATTGATGCAAACCGGCGAAAAACAACACGTGAGATCGCTGAGAGATTGAATTTATCGTATCCGACCGTTCATGATTATTTGAAACGCCTAGGTTTAATCTTAAAGACATATGGGTTCCTCATGTACTTACGGAAAGAAATTTGTGCCGTTGCGTTGACGTTTGTGGTTTGCTTCTTAAACGTCAAGAAAATGATCCATTTTTAAAGCGCATCATTACTGGGGACGAGAAATGGGTTGTCTACAACAATGTTAAACGCAATAGATCATGGAGTAAAAAAGATGAACCTGCTCAAAGCACTTCAAAAGCCGATATTCTATTCAAAGGAATCGTTATTTTTTAGCTTCTACCGGACAACACAACGATCAATTCTGAAGTATACTGTCATCAGCTTGATAAATTTGAATGATTACTTAAACAGAAAAGGTCAAAATTGATCAATAGAAAATGTGTAGTGTTCCACCAAGATAATACAAGACCTCATACAAGTTTGTTAACCCGCTAAAAGCTTTTATAGCTTGGGTGGGATATCCTGCCACACCCACCATGTTTTCCAGATCCGGCACCTTCGAATTATTATTTGTTCCGGTCTCTACAAATATTTTTAGACAGTAAAACCTTTCCTTCAAATGAGGATGTCAAAAATCATCTGAATTAGTTTTTTGCCAGCAAAGAACAAAAATGTTATGAGCGTGGAATCATGCTAATGCTAAAAAGATGGCAAAAGATATTGGACCAGAATGGACAATATATAATTCAATAAAATATTTATTCACTATAAGAAAACCGTCTTTCATTTTCATAAAAACGAAATTACTTTCCGAACAACCTTAAACATGTAGAATTGTGAGTCAAAAATTGTCTGCATTTATTTCAATCAACTTTTAGAAAAGCCAATTACATCGTTTTCGGCAAGCTTTCTAATACCTTCATTGTTTTTGCTGCTAGTCGAAAATATGGCACCGTCTTTTGCGCCAAAGATTAATTTACGTCTTCGTATAACTACTTTTAGATATCTATCTTTTATTTTCATCAAAGTTTAGACTGGCTCTATAAACTTCAATGATAACGCTACAACTCTAAAAACTTGATTATTTATTTTTACTTCTTCATCTTTTGGATCAATGCAACTAAAAGGCCCCGAAAGGGCTTACGCGATTTAAGTTTGAACTATTCCGGATCTCTCTAATTGATCGAATTTGAGTTATTTGTTTGACCCTACTTAGACTTTCTTTCCGTGATGATCAGTCATGATAGCAAACAATAAGCGTACATAACACATCAATAATACAAACGTACTTCAACTTCTTTGAACACATCATTCGTGGACTAATGAATCGCCTTATATATATCATCATCGGAGAAAATTAGAAGGTAAACGATGGTTGGGAAAAAAATAAGCATTCAAAATTGAACTAGATCGGGAGCGCCATAATTGTTCCAGCTCACAAAAAATCGATTAATCGACAACGGATAAGGCACCTAAAAAAGATACAGTTGATACATGTGAAGGCAAAACTATCTAAAGTTTCCAACCAGTCTAGAACTTACTAACATACTTCGATAGTATAATATAATTCAACTCAATTCAACTCAAAGATAAGAAAAAGAATCGTATTTCTTAGGTCAGAGTGAGCTATTATACATGCCCATGCCAGTTGATCCTTACAATAGACGATGGCCGAAGGAATAGAACCTTCTATAATTGACATCAACACCATGCAGGTCGATTTGAGTAGCAGAGTTCCTCCGTGTTTTTCTTTTCCTTGTACCGCCTGTTCGGAATCTGTTGAAATCTTCCACTCTGTATAAGATAGGGATCCGCCTGGTAGGAGCATCTCTGCTGGCTGCTGGTCGAACTGCGAGCACTTGGGTTGTTCCCTCCGCCACCAGACTCATTCCTTAGCCGCTGTGTCATCACGTTTGTTGTTCTGGCAAAGCTAGTTCTGAGTCTCCTAGAAGGAGGTTCGTGTCCGAACATAAGATGTCTTGTATCCTGCATTAACCTCCCCCCCCTAATGAATCCTACCACCACCGGCAAAACGATGCCCAGCGTACCACAATAACCTACTTTTTTCAAAATTATCTTGAATGGATTTTATCCATCTTGGGGATACCCTCGGTAGCTTCTAGTTAGTACCTTCGTCTTAATTCGCTGACCCATATATAACAACTGGATAAATGACCGCTTTATGCATTTTCCTTTAATTTGAACTGGCGTCTTGTGGTCACGCGTCACACAGCTAGTTTGACGTCATTTCATGCAGACTGAGTTTATCCGGCTTGATGTGTCAGTGTTGTTTTTCCCCCAGTCGTCAAGTTATGATCTGTAAATAAGATATTTGTCCACAAAATGTTGATTTTCTAGATTTATTTATGACATTGAATCTTCAATAAGTTTCTATATTGTTAAGTAGTTTTGCTCAAGTAGATAACGATTTATGTCTGATCTAATTATGACTAGAACCTCAGTCTTCAACATTTTAATGATGGAGTACGAAAGCTTATAGAAAAATTGCGGCGCATATAATTTTTTACTCATCCTCGTATTTCAAAAGAATAATTCTTTGATGTGTAATGTGCAAAATCATTGTGAAGAGTATTTGCAAATCCGGATCCTTTTCACTCTCATCATTATTATTAATATCATAACATGCACAAGGCCACAGAACGGATATTACGATACGCATTGGTTCTTTTTTTCGCAGACATTTGTGGTTTTTTATGAAGTAATCCTTATCCACTAATTTTTATAACAACATAGCTGTATATCTTCCTCATTCCCGCGTCCATGAAACTGGTTCTACACGCGTAGTCGAATGGATATTGATAGAAGATATTATATCTGTATAAACGATAAACTATGACCATGTAAAGGAAGGCCACGATCTTCAGCCGCGGAATTTTAACGCATGAATACTAAATTTAGTTGCAAGATATGACATTTCGTTTATAAAAAAAATTATACGTCAGCTTGCGCCTGCGCACGGTTACATAAATGTCTTTCCGTAACGATTCGATTTAAATTGCACAGAGTGAGAAATTTAAGTACAAAATTTACCGCAAATTGTTGCGGTCTCGGTAAAATAATGCACTGTGTATAATAATTTTTCAATAGCAAAGAAAAGTGGCGCGGAAAAAAATTTTGACGTAAAGTGCAATGTCGAGTCGAGGAGTAAAAATATATATTGAAATAAATTAATTTTCTAGTACAATCTGTCACAGAATGCCGAAATATTATTTTTTTCCTCATGTATGCAAATGTACGCTCCTTTTTCTTAGTGTCTCTATGTCAATATTCGTCATTCGATAATATAATGACGCAGGTAATTCAAGATTAAAGTACAAGGCTCGCAATTATCCGAGAAAAATTATTAGCAAAGCGTCGTTTTTTTCGCTCGCACTCTTATTTATTCAAATGATTAGAATCTTAGAAACATTTTTTGATAGTATACGCGAAAAACATTGGCATAATTGATATTATAATATTTGCTCAACATATTCTGAATAATATGCGTGGTGTTAAACACTTTTTAATACTTTATCAACGATATGTAATAATTTCTTAAATAAAAATCTTGTAATTATATTTATTTGATTGTTGTTGTTGATCAATTTTGAATATATTTGGTAATTGGTCCACAACCAATTGATGATTCAGTTCGGAAAAACTGTTTTGCGTCAGAATCCAATTTAAATCAAACCAGTTCTCATAGTGTAGAGATGGAATAACACACCATAACCGTATGTCCATTCATAATAATAATAATAATAAAATCTTCGGGTATGTACCTGGTGATTAAGACCGTACACGTAACTGGTTCTGAGGCTGACCAGCTCAGCTACCGTCAGTTGTCATCAGACCGTCAGGGCGAGCTGGTCGTCTCGTTGGTCTACCAACGTATAACTCGGTGTAATACGAAATTTTGTGTCAAATATTAAATTGTGTTCTTGTGTAACAGTCGAGTAATCGATACCGAGCCGATAATACCAAGTACCAACATCGCCGGTGAAAATAATTTCGTTTTGGCAATAGTGAGAGTGGTATTGTATTCCGGGACTTTCCGGGCAAATCAAAGAAGAAACGCCACGAATAAATCACAAACAACGAGTTTCGCAAAACTCGTTTCGTTAATTTAATATAAATAAATATGATTAAATTTAAATATATATTTATTCAATGAATACGTATAGAAAAATGTGCAATTTTCCTCGCGGGTCTCTTTAAAACAGTCAATATTATCGCAAGTAATTAGCAAATACTTACGAAATTAAATATTATTCTGTGAATTGTGGATAAAATAAAATCGCACATAAGGAAAATCGTTGATTCTCAGTGCAATTGTACTGAAAAATGTGCTTATTGTCAATACACAACTTATCTTTAAATGTAAGACATATAATCATCGTCGCCATCATCATCAATTTTCACTGTGTAAACATTGTTGAGTTAAAATCGCACGGAAGTTTGCTACCACATAATCGCAGAACAAACAAAATCGGTTTTTCATGAAAGTTAATTGACATGGAATTCATTACAATTTTTTTTCGCATACAACGAATCGAATTATTGCAATTATCAGATTGTTATATCATTTTTGTGCGGAAAATCGAGTACGACAACGGCATCAAAATGAAATATTCTACTTTAAATTAGCGTAAATGTCCCTAATTAATATCGTATATTATCTTAATTGCATCTTAACGATGATTAAATTATTATTTCCTAAATATCTTATGGCATTCGACTGTGCATACGTTTCGTTGTGTAAATTCCGGTTTTTGTATATCAAAATTTTGTCTTGTCATCGACGTATATCTTATTTACATAACATTTGATTAATATTGACGACGTATATCGATGTAACGAAATCTTTCTCTGATATATATATTTGGGTATGAACGTTGCGTTAATATGCAATAGCCTTGAATTGTGATGAAGAAATGTAATACAATGTCATCTAAAAAATAAATGTTGAACGATTTCATCACTTGGAAAAACCATTTTCTTCATCAGAATGTTCTTGGATTTTTATTCAAATAAAATTACATTGACGTAAATAAACATTTTCTTTGTCGGCGCATTTGTCTGAATATATTTGCTCGTATGAAAAAAAAATGTTGATATGGAGAAAGGCAGATTGGGCGCTGGAGCGTTTTGAAATTACTGGTATTGCGTCAGTGGTAGCACAAGACATAAGCATTGATGATCAGGCGTCGGAAACAATTTACTTAACAAAAAAAATAATGCATCGCTTGACATTTAAATCATTAAACCAAACATGATCTAAAACGACATTCCATGCATCTGCAATACCATCAATAAATCATAATAATCAAATATACACCTTGCTTAATTAATTTTAATAATGTATAGATTTCACTTTGTCTTTTTGCAACAAATCGATAGCACAAGGATTTGATTGGCGATCTTTTACATAACATTACGCGATCGCGTAACGTCGTAATTATTTTAAAACCAGATTTGATCAAAAACCGAATCGATTTGTCAAAATAAATAAATATATATATAAACCGGATAGTGTCGACACCTGCTATACGAAAAAAAAAATTGATACGTTATTGTGTTAAATCGACAATAATCGCAAATACGTGTAATATTCAAATATTTTTTGCAAATGTATTTCGCGTGTGTGTGCCATTTTATATAAATCTTATAAATATTTTAAATGTCCATAGTGAATCGGCCAAATGGTTACTGTTGCTGTTATACGCTGAATTTAAATCATGGAAATTATATGAAACTGTGATATTTATCTTAATAATTATTTATTTATACTGTAACAATTAAGTGCTGTGCTATTTTATAATTAAGTGCGAGAGTTAAAATATATCGTACCACGTGCTAGGAGTATGCTTATAACGTAAGTTTATCTTAAATGTATTTTATTATAATTTATATATTTTATTTTGAGCCATTTAAAATAATAAATATATATAATGTTACTAGGCATAATATTTATTATGTCATTCGTAGGCGATTATTTAAATTTGGGTCATTGTCTTTTAAATAATAAAATGTTTAAGTGGCACATCTTCATCGACGTCATTGCACTTGCTAGTAAAAGCATTTTTAAGTTAATAGAGAAAGCGTCAATTGAAGATCAACAATATATTTAATATATGCAAGGCTTTTTCTTGTCTGTTTGTTATCCATTGCGAAATATTGAAACTGCTAAAACATATATTAATTGACCTTATTTTGCCGTTCATCTGGAATTAAATTGATGCAGAACAATGCATAATACAACAATGCCATAATATAATCGATTCTGTTTCTTCATTCATCATCATCATCACGATGAATCCAGCAAATCAATTAATGCCACCTTTTTTTAAAAATACATCGCTTTCATTGATGCTAGAAATTTATACGTATTTTTCTTAAGTAAACATTATAATTTACGATACGATTTCTTAAATTAACAACAAAGCAATTGACCTCAAATCATATGTGACATTGATCCTAAAGAAATCGATGAACCCTTAAGACCTTCAGAGGTCGAACCTTAATTTGATTTAAATATATCATTACCGGTACATATTTGTTTGTTTATAAATTAATCTAGTGATCAGGAACTTGATCCATGATAAGATAAAATCTATTACCATTTCCTTCCTTATATATGATAATTTTAATAATTAAAAAAAATCAAAACGATGTAAATAACTCGATTAAATTATTTTTTTAGCATTAAAAAAGCCTTGATTTTAAATAAAATGGCTATTTCCTGTCATATTTATGTGAAAATCAAGGATTTCCTATTTGTCTTTAGCTCGAAACAATGTGAAATTTACATATTTTCGTGTGCCCGCACGCCTAAGATTGTGATTAACTGGTTTCAGATCACAGTTATGCGTTAAAGATCAGGTTCAAGGGCGTTCATACCAAGTGGGTACATCCAACTGCAACATGGCCAGTCGGTGTCCCTCCTCGTGGTTGCCGGTGCATGAACTTTCTATGGACCGATCGAAAAGTTATCTGTACTTTTTCTTGGCCACAAATATTTTCGCTAAACCGCCGCTGCTCCTTTCACTTTTTTCCCACAAATATTTTTGAAACTACACACGTAATAATCTCGGAAAAATCCGCATAATATTATATACACCGAATGCGAATTTCTGTATATCTGAGTGTGGCCTAAAATAGTATCGGCTCGATTTATCGGCCTTGTGTTTAATTTTGCAATCGATACACTGACGCCGATCGCCGTTTTATCGAGTTTCGCAATATTTTTTTTTGGGCAACGTGAAAATTTCATTTCCTATTTATTTGAATATGAACAAAAATATTATGACAATTTTTCGAGACGTTGCAAAATTTACGATTCCCAAATTATACACACATCCATGTATACGAATGAGTCATGTGTATCATAAACATTTTTGAATCACTATGTTCGCTGCGTTCGAGGTTGCATGCTTGCCCGATCGTCGATGTTACAAAATTACTTGCTCAATTTTAGCGTATAATTAAACATTATATAACTAAAGATTGGAAAAAAAATATATGCACATATGTAATGTTGCAAAAAATTTCACTACAAACATTTGCCATTGAATAATAACTGCGAATATATACAATGTAATCAAATCACATGTAAATGATAGACATTATTGCATCAAATATTCTCTTCTATGATAATAACATCTCAATTTTATCGAGTGCTATTTCAAGACACGCCTCGTGCTGAATGTATTCCATGAAAATTTTAATAAAATCGTGTCGATCCATTGATCGTGGTTGCTCAACGTTGTCAAAACACATACCACAGTCACGATATTAAATTTGTATTCTCTTCTAATCTTCTCGAATGATTTTCCATATTTTCCGGATCGTATGAAAATCGTATTAAACTCTTTTTGAAAATGTGTGCGTGTCGCTGTTACACTCGGATTGCGTTACACATTGAATCGGCTGACCGTTGTCGATTATTGCGCAAACTGCGCAGTTGCATCAGATGAGAAATATCTAGTAATAATATGGGGCTGTACACGTGTGTGGTTGTACACATTGAGAAACGTTTTGAAACAGCGCAAATGATCAGCAATCATCGCGTGAAGCTACCAAAATGCGCTTCTGAAATCGAGCTACAATCAGATGATTGCTGATGAAATGCGCGAGGTTGGATTAAATAAGCTCATTTTCCAATCTTCCAAGTACACTCATTCGCTCATTTTCTAATCTTCTTCTCGAATCGGTACCCTCATGTCTGAGGATCGTGGACATTCTTGTTCTGAATCTTCTTGACTTTGTCTCTCCAGAATCCTCTGCATTACGCATCTCGCATCGCAGTTATTATCGCGGTCCTCACTTGGTCGCTCCAGCGGATTGGCGCCTTGCCATTTCCTCTGCGTCCTTGTACGTTACCAAGCGTAACGAGTTTCTTCAGGCTATCGTACCTTCTAGCAAGATGTCTAAAGTATCGAATGATTGAGACATTTGTACCCAGGATGAAGCTGTGCTATCCTTGCAGAGTTACTCATACAAAATCATCAATAAAATCGATAATTCTAAGATTATATGAACTCTAGGGAAAAAGAGGAGAGTACAGAACAGATAAGCAAATTTTTAAAGTATAGGGCAATAGAAGAATAGGAAAACCCTCCATATGGTTTCCTTCAGAAACAGCTGTAGTCTCGTAAAACCACTTTGGATACAATTTGAATGAAGAAAATTCAGAATTTCTACAGATACTTATAATATAATTTAATATTTAATATTTAATACCTTAATAATTTAAGCTAAAGCGCCCAAAACTAATATACATATTTTAATTAAATGAATGAACGCATCTGAAACTCGTAAAATTAAACTTTATCATTTATAGACATATAAATCTTCCTGTTAATTATTAGTCATAAAAAATATTGGTTGATTCAAAACTAAATGGGTTTCAAAAGTGACAGATTTTTTGAAAAGTAAGATGTTGCCTCAAAATGTAGTCCTATTATTAGGTAATGCTCCTTCTCGTGCAGATGAAAGCATATTGAAAACAGACGACAGACTTATGCTTGCAAAATTGTTACTCTTCTAATCAAGCCATTGATCAAATGATTATTTCTTTAATGAACCGACATTGCCGCATTATATTTCTTGAAACCCTTAATAATGTAAATCTACCTTAGTACTAAATAAAGTTAGTAACACTCGTTCGATCGTGGAGGATATGAGATGTCAAAATATTTTTTGAATTCAAACAAAAGTAAAATAACTGATATATATAATGGCTTTGAAAATGTTGATAAAGAAAACATGGAGTGGTTAGAATATGATTAATATATTCATGGTTTTTCAACGTATCAGAGATGCGGATATTATTTCCAATCTCATCCAAGAGAGAACGAGCATAGGGATGCAAGTGAATAAATAATCAATGATCAAGCGTATAAATCACAACATAGCACTACTGTTGATCACAGAGTTTCCTAATGGATATTAACCAAGTCAAAATAAGTCTGTTTTCTGACTATCCGTACAGCCCTTCCCTACGCTCAAACCTCCCCTTCCTCTCCGGATAATCAAGAGTGTACTGTAGTATTACATTTTAGCAATTTCCTGTTATTCTATCTTCTAAATATTGGCATAACATCATTCATATTTTTTATCTTCGGAAATTTGAAAAAGCGGGTCATATTCGGCGAATATGAAGGCTTAGGTATATCATGACAGTATTATTTTTGGACAGAAAATATTTTTTCTATAAGTAAAAATCGTCGACCACATTAAAACGCAAAAAAATTTCGACAGCCCATAATAAAGTAAGCATTCTATATGTCTATCAATGTCAAAATACGCCAAGGACAAGTGTACCAACACAACAAAAAAAACATAGTGACAATTGGAACTTATACGGCCTATAATTAAAAAAATACGATATGTATTTTATATGACTAAAACTGGATTCTGATTCATTCTTCGTGTCATTGGATTTAGATTTTATCTTAAAATGTCATCTAATAAAATTAATCTGCAAATCTTTGAGTTACTTTATGACATCAGCTAAGTATTAATTGTTGAATTGTTTATATGGCAGGAGTAGATCAATTTAAATATGGGGATTTTTTCAAAGAATCTGTAGAATGCGATAAAAAATGTTATTGGTTTTTTATCTTTCTTTCCTGGGACGTCTAATGAGGCAGCTGTTGAAAATGATATGCCACAGAGTTATATTATAATATCTGCAATGGATATTTATTCTGATAATTGCATAGACGCAGCTTCTATTTAATCATGTTAGCAATGCATAGGCCACTGTAGAGGTTTTCTAAGTGTCCAATCCAACTCATGCATCTTGGGCAACCAATAATTAAATAATATAAAATCTTAATTTTACTGATCAGGAATTTTCCTTTCATGATCTTAATTAGATTTATGATTAAATTAATCCTATTTTACATATATTGAGTTTTTCTATATTATTGTATCACTGAATGTTTGTAAAAATTGTCAAACAGAACCGTTAAATTAACATTTTAATCACTATTTAAAATAACGAAATTGCCTCACATTACACTTTATTAAACATATTTAAATAATATAATCATACTTAAATGATAATTCACATATTGTTTTTTTTTATTAATTAAATCTGTAATAAAAATTAATGAGGCCATCGATGAATCAGTTTAAAGTCTACCATTTCGTAACAAGTGACAAAAATAACCTTGCTATTTTTTCGGAAAAATAATCTTTGTATGTTAATTAAGATGTAAATTTTAGTGTTTAATATAAAAAGTATATTTATATAATAAGATTGTTCCATAAAAATGACCTTATAACGATTGATCAAAGATGATGATGATGATGACCTCAAACAAAAATTGTCAAAAACTTTCATTGAAAATGCAGCAAATGATATTCAAAAATACAATGTATATAATTGAACCATTGCTACAATATTTACTCAGGCTCTTGGCCTGATTTTCTTAGATGATTTCCATTGTTCCATGACCGCAAAACAGCGATGATATTATTTATTCAATTCGAATTTCCTAGCGATGACTAAGAAGCGATTATTTTTCCATTTTCTTTATAATATTCATTTTTTTTTTCCAATAATTCATCGGCTTTTCGTTAAGATTTAGCATATTTGATCGATCTCATCGACGTACGAAAAACATATGGTACAAATTCCAATTATTTTTTTTGCTCGATCGCAGTGCAAAACTGTCGACTAATGATGACACCGTGTTTGATCATAGCAGACGATGAATATTTGATCTTAATACCGGAAGTCGGATCATAACATACGAGTTCGATGACTCGAATGCAAAGTAGACTGTCATCTTATTCTTCCCGGCGAATTTACCCTTTGTATCGTGCGTTCTTTCGTGCATCCATTGACGTCAATGCAATGTTAATCCATGATTTTTCGGCATAATGCAAATCGTATTCAGTATAATTATTTTTTATTACGGCATACGTTGCGTTGATGATGAATGCAACTGTTGAGTGACGACATTTCTATACGCCTTCGATCCATTTCACTTTCAATGCAGAACACGGTGCGATTTAAATTCAAGCCACAAACAAAGCCAAGGTTATTAAGTATAGTTTTCACAATATATGATTAATTTAATCGGAATCGATCTTAACTGCGGTATTCGTGAAACTATTAAATGCAAAAAATCGCCATTTCTGTTGGTCATGTTCGATTCACAAATCGACTTCTTGTAATAACTACCTTGACCCCATCCGACATGTCACCGACGACAATATACCATAATGAGTACAACATTAATACAATAAGAGAGTTTTGAATGAGGAAAATATTTAAAAATGCAAAATCACTATGTCATTGTATTACATTTTTTGCTTGCAATTATTTAACACTAACATTTACGATGATCATCATCTATGTCTATTTTTTTGACCTTCCAACTATGTAAATTGCTATTACGTATGGCGTATGAAAGATGGAAAATATTTTTTTACATAATCTCGGTTTCATTTTCACTAAATAACAAATAACCCCGCAATAAAAATTAGAAAGGTGCTCACAATTTTTTCTACACTACGTAATTAGATTATCCGTGACTGTGAAATGTTAAATATTAATATTGTGCATTATTATGCAAACGTTTTGAATGTCTGAGTTTCTCGTTTTATCTTAAAATAGCGATACGCATATTATTATCCCAAAAAAATATATATATATATAAACATAATAGAAAAGGGCGTGAAATTATCCTCATTGGATCGGATATCTTCGAACAGGTTCTCCATTAATTATACCCGTTTACTACCTGACCCAAAATTCCAATCGGGATAAAATTATCACGATAAAACGAATTATTAAAATATTTTATTGCAAAAAAATAGCTTCGAAAATAAATTAACGAACGTCCGCTCGGCTCAAAGGTCTTTTGAGGACACTTTTACACAGAAGAGATCAAAGACCTTTATATTAATACAATGACTGGACAGAAATGCGGCATATTTTTAAATGATCGCGTTTTCGAATTTTCTGGCATCTTACATCTTGATTACAAACTATTTTTTTTATTGTTCGCGCAATAAAATTTAAATGCTCTCGTACCGGTTACACTGCTCAATGGTTTCGCAATAGTTTTACCGAAACGGAATGTGGCTAATATTGAAATAATTCCACAAACAGGTACAGTGGAGCCTGCCATTAATGCGTTGCGGATATTGTTTCGAAATTGAATCGACTTGATATATAAATGTTAATTAATGGCGATTAGTGGTACGATTTCCGGAAATATAATAAATAATTGCTGCATTATGTTGAACAATCAACCCTGTGACTGTGATGCTTTCATATAGATTTTTTTTTATTATCTTGAACTGGTTATATATACATATTTTTTGTTTGATGTTTGTCTCGATATTCAGGTTTATTAATTAATCACAGTTTTAAAAAATGTATATTGACAAAAAACACATATTTTTTATGCGCGGAATGACGTTTGCAGACGACTTCATAAAAACAATATAATAATACTAATATATTATTATTAACACATTGAGATTTGCGTAGGAGCGGGGGATGTGTAGATAATAAAATATTTCATTTACATAATTGTAAGCAATCAAGGCCTCTCAGAGAGGGGACAGAGGGACCTAGAGCCCCGAACGCTTAGGGGCCTCAACTGCAACTATATACACTCAAACCTGTTTTAGTGAGGTGGATAAGAGCTGCATAAAAAAAATGTTTTCCGCAACACATATATTTTTTTTATGCGATGAATAAGGACCGCAAAATTGCACAAATAAAGACCGCAAAAAAAAAACAGACTTGAGTTAATAGGTAAATGGGAAACCAAAAAAAAAATTAAACTAGCCATAAGACAGAAATTGGAGCATGTAGAAAATAATTAATTGTATTTCCTATGCTTATTTTTATTTGGAAGGGCCTTTAAAGAATTAATTGTTCTGGGACTCTGTAAACCATTATAAAAAAAAATATTTATCACAAACTTTTTGTATTTGTCTAAAAAAGTCTAATGAATAAATATTAATAAAATAAAAACAAAAAAAAATCGCTTTTGTTGCCACGGGCGCGATGTTTTTTCTCGCTCGCATCCGATACGATATGCGAGTGATGCAAAAAAAATCCAAAATATCGACCAAATCATGAAACATATCACGTATAAATATTTTTATTCTTAGAATAATCCATTTAAAAAAAATATCGATGAAGAATTCATCAATATTAATTTTAAATGCTTGGGGTATATGGGATACCCCTTCGGATGACGCGGTTGTTTTCGAGCCGCCTTGGCTTTTGGGTTAAAGCGTAGAATATGATCGAAAAATGTACATGGTGCATAGTCAACTAAAACAGTGGTAGTGAACTTAGGCACACGTACAAGGGGTGGCACGTACAACAATTTAGCTGTCACGTGATCAATTTACAGATTTTTTTTCAATCTGTAAATCGTAAAGTAAAAAACTAATCGCTGATTGTAGTTATTTTAAGCATTTTTGGCATTTTTGTAAATTTAAATTAAAGATTTCCTTTTTATTTGTACTGCTTTTACATGAGTTTTCCAAAATGCAACATGCACAGAATAAAAGCTAAAAACCAAGAATTGACATAGTTTACCACAATAATAAATTAAGATTATTGTAGAAAAAGTACTTTAAGAGTTGACTAAACTTCCTTGTCGAATGATATTTTTTGTTGAATGCTAATTAGGATATGAAAAACCTCCGACTCACTCCCACAAGTGAAAAATTATTGCACCAAACGCTTCTCACACTTGTCAGCTATCGACTGATCTCGCAATCTCAATTTATATTCGTCAATGGATATTGGAGTGGCGATAAAAAACAAAATGTTCCAATATTGGAACATTGAAAAAAAAATGGATTAAGCTTGGTCTTAATTACTTAATACGCCGCTTCTTCTTCAGATCCCTTGTCCGTTTTTGAACGTAGGCGATCTACATGTCCTTGTTTTTTCTCCATATAATTGCCAGTTTTTGGCGAGCTGGAACAATTCTGGAGCTCCCAATCCGGTCCAGTTGCTAATATTGTGGAACCACGACAGCTTCTTTCCTCTTAACCAATGTTTACCTTTTATTTTTCCTCTCATGGTGGTCAATAATTTGGTTCACGAATGATGTGTCCGAAGTATTATTTAACGTGTTTTAACGGTGTCCAGAAGCTCCCGTAGCTAAAACAGGAAATATTGAATTCTTTGTTAAATCGTCGTTCCGAAACGAAACTTACCCTCTACGTCTTCTTCTCAAATAGGGTGTGAGGCTCGACCTTTTCCCAAAAGTCTTTTGCATAATATTGCATGAATTAAAAAAAAAGGAAATAAATTCAGAGGGTCTGATTCTAGATTAGGATTGAAATTATTAGGTTCATATTTTCAAACTTTGGGAAGGTAATTAAAAACGTATGATTAGTATTAGTGGTAAATTAATATATGAAAAATCTTAGTCGTTACGGATGACACACGGGCATTGACCATTTGTCTGACTAAGTTGATGGAATTTAGTAGAATTTTGATGACGACGAGGCGGAACATCAGATTGGCGAAGCGTTAAGATTTATTTTTGAGAGGATAATTAAGGTGTGAATATTTTTATGATATGATTATCGAATATTTTGTAATGATTTTAAAAATTGACAATAACAAACAACATAGATTCAGTTTTTTGTTAAATCAAGTGCTACTGAATCATCGGTATCACGAAATCCATTCTAAGAACTGAAGTTAACTCATCTTCTTATACAATTATACAATCGTTAAGCTGCTGATATTATATATTATTATATTTAATTTTAATTTCGGTTATATCTTAGGACATGAAATGTTTTTAGTAGTCAGATTCTATATCAAACGACGAGAATCCTCGTGCAAAAAATTCCAAACGATGCGGATTCTGCGCTCTTCAATGTTAACGTGTTATTATATTTCCAAATTGGATCACACTGCATATATTAATTAACACAATTTATTATCAATCAATTATTCAACAAATTTTCCATAACAATATTGACTACAATCTTGATAATTAATGATCGCTTAAGTAAATTTTCTTGAAAATCACATAGAATAAATCATCAACGCTCTTAATGGTATAATAATGCTATTTGTATTCCATTGCCATTTTAATTATCATTGAAAATCGTCCTTGAATCATCCGAAATCGGAGGCAATGCATCAATCGAAGTCTTTGTCCTTTGATAATACGCCAGACAATTATTATATATTCTTAAAATTATTTCAAAACTTTTCAAAAATATATTGCAATGGTAGTTATATATATGCACAGCCACAGGAAGTATTAAATTGAGGTCATCCAGTGTCTTATTGACATCCAATTGCTTCAGTTGCATTTTAATGTAAACAAACGATTATTTTATTACTCATTGCAAATTGTTATATTATTATCAATGACATTGGATGTATAGACAATTTTCAGAAAAATGGCAATCGCTGCAGAAAACATAATTACATAATGTTTGTGTATATTATTAGAAATTTGCGGAAACTCGTACACTTTTATTTATTTGATTTTTTTTTCGGTATGCGGATGTTAATTGCGCGAATTTTCTGCCAGTGATATGTAACAGAATTTTTTTAATCCGATTATCTCTAGTGATCGAAGGTTGACCAGTATTCAATTAGATTAGTGCAACATTTTACTTTGATAGCCTAGATTTCGTCTCAATTCGATAATTATTTATTAAAACAATTATTTTTAACATCATCGATGTAACAAAGCAGTCACGTATGTACTGTTGCAAAATTAAATTCGCTCAATCATCACCTTTCCCATTCAATTTCCGGAGATTAAGCAAACTGAATAAATCCGCGTGTTGCAATTGCATATTTTCATATAAAAATCATATATGCATATATATTATTTATAATCATAAGATAAATGCATAATTATACATAATAAAATAAATGGATACAAGAATCTTACCGGTTAACATTCGAAGGTTCAAAAAAAAATTAATTGAGACAGGGAGATCATGAAAATGGCCTAAGTCACGTATGTGGATATTTTATTCGATAATTATTTAAATCTACCATCATCTTTGAGGCGTACCCGTCGCAGTGTTGTTGATTTTTTTGAATGTCAATACGGATGGCACGTTTTTGAGTTGCGGTGTCTTTTGCCAACAGCAGTCGTCCTTAGTCAGCTTGCTGGCTTTCGAAATTAACCAGTAACCTTGGCCGAGATAACTTGCTAGCTTAATTTCACACCGCGTCAGATGAACATTTCGCCGAATTAATAATAATAAAATAATTGCGAATTTCGATCACATACACCTGGCATGGTGACGAATCGCCATATTATGACTAAATAAACAGGGCTGCCACAAAATAAACAAATTAAATACGCATCGTTGATGTATTTTATTTTTATTTATCATTTATCAACCATATTCTGATAAGTATACACGATATTAATACTTCGAAAACGTCATAAAATATGATTAACACTTGAATGAATGAAATATTTAGATATTTTAATATGCCATTTGCATACTAATATTTTTATTTGGATCAATGTAGACCCGTCCTCACTTCTTCGTTATTCTTAAAACTTTTGCCACTCTAACTAATATTACAAATATCATAATCATAATCATTTACCAGCCATGAGAGACTCCATAGCTGAGCATATTAGCTTTTCCAGACTCTCTAATGATAGTTGAGGCCAAAGGTATCTGGGTGTCATACGTGACATGAGGTCTCCCTTATTGTATCCATATCGAGGAGACCCAAACCGTCTTGGTATGCCGTTTTTTGTATAGAGTTTTCCTCTCATTGCTTGTATTGGACGTGTATCTTCTACCCTGTTGATATCAGATTTTACCCTCCTGAGTCCAAGCAAGTAGGATATCTCGGTATCCATTTTCCTCTTCTCTAAGCGTTATCTGCTTTTAACGAGTCAATAGTGATTATAAACCTTATCACACAATAGCAATCCTTTAACCATGGAAAAGACCTTCTCAAAGATGGGTCTCCTAGAAAAAAGCGAGAGGAGCGAAAGTATCGAGACTATATAATTTATCGGTCTACAGATTAGGGTTTTCCTTCCCAGGGTATACTGGCTCTGTGGTGATAAATCCTTTAGAGACCATGCGGTTTTTTGTAAAGAGTTTCCCTCTCATAATAAATATTATAATAAACAATTTTTCAATTGTGGTTGATGCTTTTCCATTATACTTTTTATATCAGTTGTAAAATTAGTTAATAATATTCGTAAACCACCGCGTTCTCTGATATTTCCCTCAACCAAGTAAGATCTAGGAAAACCTTGGTGGTATGAGATTCACGTATTTTCTTTATAATTTATTTAGCACATTATTTCATAAAGGAAATATGGCTAAATAAAATATATGGTTTTTTGATTCAATAATAAAATTTTAAGGCAGATCAGCCCGCAATAAACCCCCGGAATACTGTATACCCTTTTTAAACATCCATCGATCGCTGATCTAAATAAATGGTAACCTAATCTAACAAGATCGAGTGAATATGATGGATGAATAGATGCGTTTCATTCGTATTCCATTAATTTATCTGGAGTGGGTAATTTTAGCTGTATGAGATCTTAAATATTCTGGGGCTTTCCCCACAAATTACTTCTTTTTATCGTTATTGCTTAGCATTAGGAGAATTTCATAATTGGGAATTCCTTTGCAATCTCACCATACAGATAAAAGTACCTTTTAACTGTTAGGTTTAGTTTCGGCGTTGCCATTGGTTCCTACTCTTTAGAACACCTCTATTTTTGGGACATTGGTTCAAGTACATAATGAAGTTTTCATCCCCTGTCATGTCGAATAAATGTTGCATTTTTCTCTAATTTTATTAATTTTAGACACATTCTAATACGTACAAATTTACTCTCAGCTATATTACTAAAATAAAAGAGCTGGATTGATCTAAATAAATGATAATCCAATGAATATGATGGACCAATAATTAATTTTATTCCATTGATTTATCGCAAGTAATTTTAGCCATCTAAAATCTTGCATTATCGGGTCACAAAATTTGTTTTCTCTCTTGAATATTCAGGATCTTTTTCCACCAATTGCTTCTTTTGATGGTTTCCATCTATTACAATAGAACTGTGCCGTTATTGTCTAGCCATATTTAAGAATTTAATGAGTAATTCTTTTTTACTCTCAACATACAGACAAAAGTACCTTTTAGGCCGTTAGATTCAGTTTCAGTGTCGGTAGTAGTACTTGTCCTTTAGAAAGTCACTGTTATTGCAACATTAGTTCGAGTACATAACCCACTTCTCATCATCTGTCACAAAATGTCGAAGAATGTTGAATTTTCTTCTAATTTTATTTATTCTTGACACATTCGAACTCATACTACCTATTTATGAATACTCTAGACAAGAGTATTCCACGGTATCTGCTATTTGTAGAATATATTTGATCGAAATTGCTTCAACTTCTAATTATCCACTTTCACTACCCTCTCATTTTAAGATTTATTTTTTATCCGGTACATATCCTTCCATTTGAAATAAGAATAAAAAATGCATTTTTTTAATGTTGTGCTTTAGACGTCCACAATCAAAACGATATCAAAAAATGACATTTTAAACCTGTATATATAATATTAATATATAGCGTTATTTATAAATAATAGATAAATTATTCATCACATCACTGTCGACATGCCATAAAAATAGTTTGATTCGTTATTTTTTAACCTTCAGGATGGCACAACCTATATATACATAGTCATACAAAATCTGGACTTGCCAATACTAATCTCTGATATCAATAATGTTGCCATAATTACCATTGTTTCGCTATTGAATTTCATTTTTCAATCTAAATGAACCATCATAGACACGCGATGGTTTCACAACATGATCTCTAGGTCACACAAAGCTATATTCATATATAAACATTGCAAATATAGAGGGACAAGGTCAATATTACGACTGTGGATGCGACTGTTAATTATGACGATAATGATTTTCACTGAAAGAAATTAATGTATGGTTTATTTTCGTTTTTTTCAGAGAGGGCAGCGCCATGAACGGCGGCGGGGCTGGCGGGGGGGAAGATTTCAAGGATAGCAAAATGGACTCAAAATTCAATCCCATCAACAACAGGACCCTACAAACACAACACAGCACAGTGAGTATATCCACATATTTTTTTCTGGTGATATTAATCTGATACGACCGCCAAAAAAGCTGTTATTGTCAATCATTATATAAAAAATACCGCATTAAATATACGTGAATAATTTTTTATAAAAAATATATATGTATTAATGTTTTTTGTTATATTTTATGCATCTAAAGATCATATTATATTATTCGCGAACAATTGAACATGTAATAAATAATAGATTTAATATAAAACATAGTCCACAGTAATGGCGCCATTAAAATATTATTAACAATTAAATACAATAATGCATTTGCGAAAGAGAAATCATATTTGCAATATTTCCCCGGCTATCTTCGCATTACATAAGCGATGAGTATTACTCATTGTTGATTTAATTTTATTCTTCTTGATTTGGACTTTTGTAACGTCAGTATTATTATTATAAAAAAATGTCTATTCATTCTGTGTGCTTCGATACTCAATAGTGCAATGTTATATTGACCTAATCTTTGATTTTATAGGTATGGAGCAAAAGACAGCAGGCTGTGTGTGTTCGACATGCTTTCAAATCTTATGGATCGAAAAAAAATGCAAATCCCGTACTTAGTAATCTTAACATGACAGTGGCAAAAGGCACAATGTAAGTAATTATTTATTTAAATAATAATAGATGGTATACGCTAATTGTCGATTGTTGATTTATCAGATGTCTATTAATGAACTGTGGTATTTGCCAGCATTGCGATCGATAATTACACGATGACCCCTTGAGTCAAGGCGTAAAATAGGAAATCATGTTTTTCCATTTACCCAACAATTAAATTTGTCACATGCACTTATCTACAATATAACGACATTAAAAAAATAGAGATCTAGTTTCTCCAAGGTTGCACAATTTCCATGAAAAAATCGTATTACCCACACGATCAATTAAATGAATCGATTGTACAAATCCGGCTATTTTTTATCGAAAATAATTTATGTCTTATCTAGATTGTTGAATATAATCTGAGGGAATGGCTCAGCATGAAATCTGCGATTAATCATGTGTATTTTTTTCATTAGTTATGGCCTTCTTGGAGCTTCAGGTTGTGGAAAAACTACGTTATTATCATGCATAGTCGGCAGACGAAGATTGGATTCGGGAGAAATATGGGTTCTTGGAGGAAAACCTGGCACGAAAGGTATATTAAATATATATTGTGATGTTTGAGTGTTAAGTTGTTCGATGGACCCAGGTCCAATATCATTTAATAAATTTTAATATTTTTTTCGCTGCGTTGTGATGAAAAATATTTCTATAATGGTCATAATTAGTTTTTTTCAAGATATGACTGGAAAAAAAATGATCAGGAACTCGATATTTTATTATGTTAAAAAATTGAACCGTACGCTGAATTAATCAGTTGTTTTTTTTTTATTTAAATAAATCAAAGGTGGCCGAGTCTTTTTGGGTTACAACTGGATATTATTATAAATTGAAAACATGACCAGATTTAATTCTACATGGATTGAATCGAGCTCAATTATTTTTTTTATATCGAAGAATTCCTCTTACTCGGAAATAAATATCAGTGGCAATTTTTTTTGTCTAACAAAAATCAAAATAGGAACAAAAACTGTCGTATAACTTTATAATTAGAAATCCACTTTATTTTCTTGAGATTATTTTTGTTAACCTAGCCGTGGCGATGGGTTTTTTATTTGGGACCCCAAGTTTTATTATTTTTCTTGAATAAATCTTTCAATATAAATCCTAGATATCAAATACTTTTTGTATTTGTCTGAAAAAGTCTAAAGAATTAAGTATTATAAATGATTATTGTTCTTTATTGTTTTCACTTGCGGAAAAAAAATAATAACAACAATATTCGCTGCTGTTGCTAAGCGCGCGAGGTTTTTTCTCGCTCGCATCCGCTGCGATGTCCCGGGTGCGAGCGAATTCATCAATATTTTGAATTGAAATGCTTGGTGTATCTGAGATACCCCCTTTGGACGACGCGATTATTTTCGAGCCGCCGTGACAGATGGGTTAAATAATAAAAAAAAAAACATTAGATGCCAATGGCATGGATACCCATTTTTATTTTTACATTCCAAATCTGCATTAACGATGCGGAATTTTAATATTTTTTTTAAACCCTTCCTAATGGCAAATAAACAACGATATATCGGTGTATTTTTATACTTGCGAAAAACATGTCAATGACCAGAGGATTAAGAAGATAATCTCGAATATTAACATAAAAAAAATCGGATGAAGATCTGAAAGGCATTTTAAAAGATTTCATTAGCAGCGGATAGATTAAATAATAGAAAATCAGAGGTTTTTTCCTTTTTTATTTCATAAAAGATCTCTGATTCTCTGATATAATTTTACGATTAGAGGATGATGTAAATTAAAATTATTTTGATTTTAAAATCTGAGATGTGGAGATAGTAGGAAAAATAGGGAAAAATAGGGAAAAAATGGTTATCGGTTTTACTTGATTTGTATATTTTTACCAAGACATTTATACAATCAAGGAAATGGAAAATATCGTGGTGTTTGCTTTTACGAAGTAAAATGGGGATTTTGAGTATCGAATGACTAAATTTGGATGAAACAGAGAGAATTATCTATTATATGTCTAAATACAATGAACCTTCATATTGCGCTCCCTTCCATAGAGCGGTTTTCTATAGCGCGTGCAACAGTCTCTTCTATAGTGCTCCCTTCTATTGCGCCGTTTTCTACAAAACGCTAAATTTTCAAGGTTAAATTACATATTACGTTAATATTTTAAACAAAGTTAATGAACTATCGCGTTTAGCTCCCAAAACAAAGGTAAATGCCCTTTATTTGATTACAAAATATAACACGCGCACGTAAACAAACTAAAATTAGTACAAGATGCGAATAGAAAACTGAAGTATTGATTTCGTTCAATTTACAAAATACATTAAAAAATCTAACCCTAAGTTTTGTATGAATGCCTAGTCTTCTATAGCGTGACTCATAACTCGGCGCTATAGAAGGGTTGACTTGATTGTAGACTTTAGATTAGGAACGGTAATTCTGGTATCCAAATGAGGGAAAAGTGCAAGATATTTTATCCCAAAATGAATTTCCCTTTCGATCGGTTTATTTTTATTATTAATTCTCTTAAGTCGTAAAATGATTTTTTTATAATATTTTTATTAATAAATATTGATTTAAAAATTGACCATGATTTTTTTTATGCATTTTCAGGATCAGGAGTTCCCGGGAAGAGGGTAGGATACATGCCACAAGAGATTGCGTTGTACGGCGAGTTTTCGATAAAAGAAACGATGATGTACTTCGGCTGGATCTTCGGCATGGGAACATCAGAGATATGCGATCGACTTCAATTTTTGCTCAACTTCCTAGACTTACCAAGCCAAAACAGACTTGTCAAAAATCTAAGGTATATAATCCCACCATAATTCGCTAATAACAAGTGCGAAAACATTTTTTTTTAGAAAGTAATCGAGGTTTTCGTTATGTAATTGCGCAAACAGTCTGCTAATGGCCGGCTATCGTCGTCTTATTGTATGCTCGATTACTATTAATCTGCAACTGTTATAAAACTATTTATGGCATTCGGTTTGTTTGCTCTAATTATTTTTTTGTCTATTGCATTAAAAATAATGATACAACAGATTTTGCACCTAAGACAATAACACTGTGTTACACCATCGATTATGTATCTGATCGATCTATCTATTGAAAACGATTTATATTTTGCTCGAAAATTTAAACTTCCCCTTTCGTTTTTGTTTTTTACTCGAGATCTCACCGTCGGCAATCAATTGTGTTTTTTATTATATCACACCGACATAGTATTGAATCTGAATGGCGATGATGAACCACAACGCATACACACGATGATGAGAGAGAGGAAATGAAAAGTTCGCAACAAATTCTTCCCACTCTCACTGCAATTTGCGTCTCTCTCGCTCTGTCCGTAGACGAGATCCGCATCTCCGTCTCTCATTATGTCTCTTGTAATTTATTACATCATACGGTCATACATCATGGCAGCCACTTTCGTCTTCCGTCACGGTTTATCCAACAATCTTCGTAATGAAAATTTTTCACTGTAATTTTGCAAGGTTAATGCGTGTCCACACGAATTCCTCACTTTTTATATTATGTGAATGAATGCGGATTTTTATTCATAATTTGGAGAAATTTCATAATCACAAAAAAAGGATTTTTTACAGATATTTGTATACACAATTTAAAAGAAGCGTGAAAATTCTCATCATTATAAACGAGCATTTTCTTTTGATATTCTTCATTATTGCAACCTTGGCAAAAAAACTTTTTTTTTATTTGAATCTTATGATTCTTTATTATTATTATCATTGGCATTAAAGCATTGGATATATAGCAACGTTGTTCCATCTTCCAGGCGGTCCCAAAGATACAGCATCCGCAGACCAGTCACCTCAATTCTAGTCTTACTTTCCTCCAGTGAAAAGCTCGACTCGGTCACTAGCTCCGGGATATGTATCGGTTACTCCTCTTGCTTTACTAGATCCCAAAACCTGAAGTAGCATCATCTCATCAGATCTAACGCCACGCTAATTCTATACACAATCCAACGATCTCAGCCTTGGTCTTCCTTTCCTCCGGGGACAGAAGGAGTTATTGATCACAACCCTTTTCGGTGGCTGACTGTCCTGTATCCCTGTCACGTGATCGGCCTACTGAATTCCAGCCTCTCTGATGATATATGTGACTGATATATCCTTTTACAGTCGGTAGAGCTCCTCGTTGTTTCGGCCACGCTATTACAGCTTCAAATATCTGTCTCAGAATCCTCTCTAGCAATTGTCACACATCTTGCTGTATAATAGCCCAACATTCAGAACCACATGTCAGAGTAGGCCTTATTAAACCGTTCCATTGTCGTCAGCGCCACTACAATTTTCTCACTGGAGTGCAAATCTTTGGCAAATCTAAAGTTTCGCGTCCGGGAATCGGCTCTTGATCAGTGACAGGATAGATGGGATTCCTCCCTAAAAGGGTGGACCACCTATCTTTTCATTCCTGATATCAAAACCGAGCTAAATTGTAGCTGGTTAAAAAAATAAAAAAGAAACACGTTGTCGTCAGTGACACATAATTCGTCCATTCGTGGGTTAAACTTTAGAAAATATGAAGTCGCACATCCGTTAAGCAGATTCTTGATCAGTGGCAAGAGAGTTGGGATTTAAGGCATATCCTGACTCTCCCAAAGGAAGGATTACTTATATCCTTTCCTAAAGGTTAGAGTCAGCATATGTCGTAGTTGGTTCTTTCCCAACTTTTGGGTGAGTCAACTCCTGACTGGTCACGGTAATTTCAAGGCTAAACTTAAAGAGTTTAGCCTAGTAGCATCTTCACACTGTTGGTGTGGGTTCGTCTGGCGGGACTATAGTCACGTTCTGTGGTTTTGTCCTTACCTGGACGTCACGACCTACTCCATGCTGCCTGATGCGGCATTTTTCCTAGGAGCCTCATGGTGGAGAGCCCAATTGGTAACATGGAACTGGTCAACAATATAATTTTCAACATGGATGTCAAGGGATGGAACTGTGTCGGGCCGGTCTGACACAACTTCATCCTGGGTACAAAAGAAAAATAAAGTCGCAGGCCTCATCGGGGTCCTGTAGAGCTTGACTTTGGTCTTCCTTGCGAGGAATCTCGACTATATTATTTATTTATTTTTATTTACGTGGCCTTATAACCCTGAGGCGGGTCTTTGCCACCTAGAGGACACCT